>JAOTRA010000035.1:15458927-15471054 GCA_026260255.1 Pseudolaguvia tuberculata | reverse complement strand
CACACACACACACACACACACACACACACACACACACACACACACACACACACACACACACACACACAAACAAACCAGAGACCTTCCTGTTTGGAGGCGACCATGCTAACCACTATGCCTAGCAAGTCGCCCACAGTCCCTTTTAATCAGGCTTACAAGGAGATGGAGAGAACTCAGACATATGTCACTCAAATAGTTAATGTAAAACATTGTAAAGCCAGATTGACTGGCAATAGTTGTAACTGGGTAGTTAGGTGCAGAGTGTCCATAGACCATGGGAAATTGCTGTTACATCTTGGCCCACATCTTATTAATAGAAGCTGATTCTGTACTGCATTTTCATGCAGTATTTTCAACTATATTTCACATAGTTATACAGTGAGTGATACAGTGGAGCAACAAGATTGTGTAGGTCCTGAATAAAAAATAGTAACAATAGAAGCCAGTTCCCCAAAGATGGCCCTGACACTACTGTTCAAAGTGTATTAGACAGTGAATTTTAATCAGTAGACACTGTATAAAGCAAAGTGCATAACTCTACTCTCAGTATGTGATAGCACAATGCATGCAAGCCTGTTCTGAATCCCATAATCAAGTGAAAGAGAGTTAGCATTTTGGCAGAAATGCTAGAAACAGTGTATGAAAGTACAAGTTACGCAATACATGTGGGTGGCTGGGACACATACAAGGTGCTATCTTTGTCGATGTTAATGCCTGTGCTGGATTACAATACTAATTCTTTGGACACATAACGTTGCTGAACCTATGACCTGTCATGGTAGGCACTAGACATGATGTATGGATGTCTTGGTTTAAGCCAGAGATGGGCCTAAAACCAACTAATAAAAATCTAGCAATGTGTTCATAAAAGATACAGGCTTGTGTGTTGAGACAGGTTAGATCTAAACTCTGCAGGACACCGGCCCTCCAGGACCAAGATTGCCCACACCTGCAAGCAATTGACAAATATTCTTTGTACTTCACTGATTATGTAATTATAACAAGTTTGAACTTGTGGTGCTTCATATAGTACTCCTGTCCTTCAGATAAATATTAGTCTGTCTTTGTGTTTACAATTTATTTACCTAAACATTATACTTTGGAATTTATTATAGTTGAAAAGCAGGACCACATTTCTATAATAAAAAAGAATAGGTTAATAGGTTTAATAGGGTTTTGTACCATAAATATGCCATTATTTACTCAGAAAAGTGTAAATTCTGCTGCAAATCCAAATATGTTTTTCCGGTGTAAAACACAGTAAAATAATAAATATAAAAGAATACAGTTATAAACTTTTGTAACCCCCAGCTCCTGTTGTTTTGTGCTTTTATTTGATTGGCTATGATTCAGAATTGGTTGCGACAGATGTGGGTGCTTTTTAGTCTGTTTCTCTCTGCATTATTCACTGTTTTCACATCAGCTCAACAAATCAGGTCAAAGGGCTTTCAGCTGTTTTGTGTCAGCAAGAGCAGACATCTGAACCTTAGGAGTCATCTTCCCAGCATCAGCTAAAAGTTACGTTCCGAAAGTACAGTGATCTCAGCGATATCTGTGACAACTTTATGTCCGTTTGCTTTCAAGCTCATAATATTCATGAGTGTAGATGCAAAGAGCAAAACACCTATAATATATTTTATGAAAAAAAATAGATACTGTATACATCTCTATTTTTGTGTATTGCAAGAAGAATATAATAAATATTTAATAAAGAAAATGCAACTTTTAAAGCTTACTGCTTTAAAATAACATTTGAGCGCAATACCATTTGCTATAATAGACTTTAGATTGCCAACCCATCGCAATGCCACACATAAATGAACAATCACACTCAGATGCACACACTGTGGGAGGAAACCAGAGTACCCGGAGAAAACCCATGATTACACATGTTCTCAGGGACCCTTGGTTGTTAAGCATCCATGCTCTGCCCAAGTTTATCTTGTGAACTACTTTACTAGTACTTTTGGCGATCTAATAAAGTGTTAATGGTTTATATTTTGATCTTGTGCACTGTGGTTATGATTCCTTTCCCTGATTTACAGACACTGCACAGGTATTGATCTTTAATGTATTTTTGTTATAACTAATATTAAATTATTACCATTGTCCTATTTCTGTAGTATGTATATGAGGGTTTAATATACTCTTGTAATCCATAACCATCTAAAAATCCAAAGTGAAACAGACAAACAGCAGTAGCACTGCAAGTCAAAACATTTATATTAAAATATAATTAGAGGGGCGGTGTGTTGGCATAGTAATATACATGGTCACCTTACAGCAAATAGTGAGTCTGCATGAGTTTGCATGTTTTTCAGATATTGCCACTATGCATTATTGCCATTCATGGCATCTCATAGGCCCAGGCATCACAAACTCAACTACTCGCATCCCTCAGCATTTTGGCCCCAACATTTCAACATTTATTGTATCATTTTACATCATCCTTATCCTAAACATCCTCACAAGTGTAGCCTTGTAATTTTGTTAATAAGAGTATACTCAAGTAATTGAAATGATTGTACAGATAATTGTTTGCGTATATAAAAATTCTAAAGCTCTGGTCAAAATATACAAACCCAAGTCCAAAAACTGTGAATAAAAACAGAATGCAATGAAGTGGAAATTTAAAATTTCAGTATTTTATTCAGAATAAAATATAGATAACATATCAAATGTTGAAATTGAGATATTTTGAAATGTCATGACAAATATTGGCTCATTTTACATTTGGGACAGGTAGCAATAAGAGGCTTGAAAAGTTAAATGTACATATAAGAATCAGCTGGAGGAACAATTTGCAACTAATTTCCAATTTACTCAATTAGCAACATGATTGGGTATAAAAAAAAACCCTTTTCATAGTGGAGTTTGACTCTCAGAAGTCAAGATGGGTAGAGGATCACCAATTCTCCCAATGCTGCAACAAAAAATATTTGCGCAATACCGGAAAAGATAAAAATTGAGAGTTTTTCCAATCCTTCTATGTATCATTGGTCAAGCACACCATTCTGATCCTAACACTGAGCCCTAGGCATACTAGGTACACAAAGTCTTTGATTCTAGGTGTATCTGTTTTATTGGATAAGTGTATGGATTGGAGGAAAATTCTTTTGTGAATGGCAGTGACCCCTCTCTGACTCTTTGGCATTCGTTGGAGAGGGGGGTACTGTAACAATTGTACCCTCCAGCCAGCAGAGAGCACCATCTCCTGAATACCAAAACATTTTTTTCTTGCACGTAACGTACTATATATATATATATACTAGCTGCTACCAAAGACATTGTAAAGCATTGCTCACTCATGCTATGTACCAAGCAATTTCATGTTATGTATGCTCATACTTTAATCACCAGAACCTGCAAGACCCCAGAAAAGTCATTTACATTCATATTCTACTTGCTGTTCTCAACATGCTAGATTAACACAGACAATATGCAGTGAATCAAATAATAAAAAGGCCATGTTATGCATAATTACCTTATGTGGTGGTTGTGGTACTGTACACCATTTTTTACTCATCTGTCTCGCAGTATTCCTTAATGATTATAGACAGTTTAAAGGTTATGTTTTGCTAAATATTTGAGTCCTAGATGTAGATCAAAGAGGTGTGGTCCCTGGCAGCAGGTCAAAGGCTAACACTGTAGGGTCTGAAATACCTCTCTAGATGCCTTTCCAACTTAAGATATTTTTAAAGAAACTCATTTTTGTTCTTTTCATCTTCTATTTTAACAGTTTGAGGCATTGGTACACATTAAACAATGATTTGTTTTTCTTTATATACCCTAGCAATCTTGTTAATAGGGCGGTGTGGTGGCAAAATGGATAGCAAAGTGGATTTAGCCTCACAAAAAGAAGCTCTCTGGTTCGTTTCCCAAGCCGGGATCTATCTGTGCTGAGTTTATGGTACAGATAATTGCTTGTTTGTTAAGGGTTCAGGTTGGAAATCATTGTCGAACTTTAGGTGGGCAGTGTGGCATATTGGTTAGTATGGTTGACTCTTAGCAAGAATTTCCTGGGTTCTCTGTGCAGAGTTTGCATGTTCTCCTCGCACTTGCAGAGTTTTTCTCCGGATACTCCGGGTTTCCTGCAACAATTAACATTAGGTTGATTAGTGATTCTAATGAGTGTGTGGTTGTTCGTCTACATGTGGACCTGTGATCAACGGGCCTTTCCAGGATGTACCCCCACCTTTTCCCCTATATGCGCTGTGATAGGCTCCAGCAGACCCCCCGCCTCCCCGTGAAGCCGAATTAGGGAAGAAACAGGTTAGAATAATTTCAGATTACATAATTTCATAACATGTCAAGTTTTTCCATTCTTATACCAAGTCTATGTCTCTATCTAGTGGTAAATTAAAAATGCTTTATTGAAACAAAGCATGTTAACAGAAATCAATGCATAACTTAATTATACATTATAGCTTTTTCATGTTGTTTAATTGCAGTAAGTAATTGCAAAAAAATGGAATGTGCATGTCTAATATTTGTGCCATATTTGAGTCACATATTATTAGAAGTATTTTTTATTTCACACATGAAGAGATGGAAAGTACTGTATAGGGTTTTATTTTATATAATTGTTTTGTCTTAGCGTTGCATAATTTCCCTGAGGAAAACAGATGCTGTGACAAAACACAGCAAAAAAACATCTGGTGAAAATTAGTGAACAGGATGACTAGGAATGCATCAAACTATGCTAAGCAAGCATGAGGACTGGAAGAACTGCTTCAAACTGAATTGAAAAGAGATGTCCTGATGGTTCAACACATCCAAGAAAAGAGGGACTTAAAACCTGGCATCCTGACAACTGATTCTGCAGCATCACTGGTGTCATTGTAGCATGACTGGTGGTATATTGTCCCGATTGTTAAAGCTAAATTAGGATAGCAATACCCTCGATCCCGGTCTATCTGCCATGCCTTGGTTAGAAAAACAGATAAATGTAGTGCTGGGACCAGGACCAGTCACTCACGGTTTCACTCAGTCACTAGGAACCTGTTACGCTAGAGAACCACAGACAGGTAAATCGCATTAAGCACAGATCTTTTATTCTCGGAAGAGTGACACAAAAATAGAGAGACCTGATGGAACTCCTGAATGAGCTGAGGGTCTAAAATGTCGTCCCTTATCACCCAAGATCATTCCTCTGGTCCATACCCTTCACGATCCACCAGATATTCTATCTTACCACTATGGCGCCGGGCTGACAGAATCTCCTTAACTGTGTAAATGGCCCTTACCTCAGCAAGGAGCGGTAAGGGAGGTTCTAGGCAGATTCTGTGGAGGCAAAGGCAGGTTCAAAAAAAGGCTTGAAATGTGACACGTGGAAAGTGGATTGAATGCAGTACTCCGGGGGGAGTGACAAAGTGAACGTGACCGGGTTTACCCTCCTGGAGATGCTGAAGGGACCAACAAACCTGGGACCTAGTTTTTTGAATGCTTGTCGCAGTCACAAGTTCTGGGTGGACAGCCACACGTTCTGAGCCTGTTGATAGTCCAGGTTGGTGGATCGGTGGACATCCACCGTGTGTTGCTGTCTGCGGATAGCCCACTGAAGTTGCTGATGCGCTTGCTCCCAAAGCCTTTCACTCTCCCGTAACCAGTGATCCACCGCAGGGACATCAGAGGGTTCCCCTGACTATGGAAAAAGGGGGGCTGATACCCCAGAATGCACTGGAATGGTGTCAGACTTGTGGTAGTTTGTCATAGTGAATTCTGGGCATATTCTGCGCATCTGAGGAACTGGCTCCAGGAGTCCTGGTGGCCGTGGCAGAACATTTGGAGGAAACAGCTGATTTCCTGGATCTTGCACTCTGGCCATTGGTCTGGGGGTGGTATCCTGACAACAGACTGACTGAGACTGACTGAGACTGACTGAGAGAGGGTGACATTGGCTCCTGGGTGGCCAGTGCCTGGGGTGGCGTGAGCAGAGTGGATTAGAGCCAGACGTTGGGTACAGGGTATATATTGCTTCCCCTGATGTTGCAATAGCACCGCTCTGGCTCCAGTGGTAGAGACATCCACTTCCACGATAAAGCGTATCTTAGGATCTGGGTGTGCTAGGATGGGTGCAGAGGTGATATGATAAGGTGTAAGATAGTTTGTCCTTGAGCATATTGGTGAGCGGGCAAGCTAACAGACTATAGTTCTTGATGAACCGTCGGTAGATATTAGCAAACCCCAGAAATTGCTGTAGCTGCTTCATAGTCGTTGGTTCTGGCCATGAGGTCACCGCTGACACCTTGGTGTTGTCCATCTGCACCCCTTGCTGGTCAATATAATACCCCAGGAATTGAACTGCAGGAGTGTGGAAAATGCACTTCTCTGCTTTCAGGAATAGGTCAAACTCCCGGAGCTTCCGCAGGACCTCAGTGACATGTTGGTGGTGCTCGACCTCATTCCAGGAGTAGATGAGGATGTCCTCAATGTAGACGATAACCCACTTGTGCAGAAACTCCCAGAGCACCTCGTGAACAAAGTCCTGAAAAACAGAGGGTGCATTAGCGAGCCCAAAAAGCATTACCAGACACTCATAGTGTCTCGTGGTGGTGATGAATGCTGTCTTCCACTCATCTCCTTCCCTGATCCTGATTAGATTGTAAGCACTCCGGAGATCCTGCTTAGTGAAGTTTCTAGCCCCTATCAATTCCTCCATAGCACCGGGATTTGACTTTTGGAACCTGAATTTGACTGTGACTCTATTTAACGCTCGGTAGTCGATACACGGTCTCACCCTTCCCCCCCCCCCGTCCTTCTTCCCGACAAAGGAAAAACTAGAGGCTGCTGGTGACGTGGAAGGCTGAATGTACCCTTGACTCAAGGCCTAACTAATTTATTCCTCCATAGCTCTCCTCTCCAGGAGTGAGCGTGAGTATATTTTCTCCTTAGGCACTGGGTTACCCGGTTGTAAGTCAATGGCACAGTCCTATGCCTAGTGAAGAGGAAGTTGGGTTGCTCTCTTGGGGCAGAAAAGGTCCCTGAACTGCTCATATGCTGGTGGAATGTCCACAGATATGTTCTCCACTGGACTCCCCAGAGTGGAGGAACCTAGAGATACTGGGCAAACTGAGAGCACAGGGAGATCAGGAAAACATCAATGAAAGCAATTATTACCCATCTTACAACCTCACCTGACACCCACGAGAGAACTGGGTTGTGGCGAACCAACCAAGGCCGTCCCAGAATGACCTCAGTGGTGGCACCCTCTAGGAAAAGGAGACAAATAGATTTAGTATGTAACAGCCCCACCTGCAAAGTAACTGGATCTCCGGAGATGAAGTTCCCTGCAGAACCGGAGTTGAGGACCGCTGGAACAGATAGACATGAGGTCTTAAAACTGATTTTAACTAATGTGGTAAGCGAGTTCATCTTTTCGGGTATGGTATGAATAGCACTCACCCGGGCCTCTGGGGGGTGAACCGGACAGGAACCACGGACTCCGAAGATCTTTGTCGATCCCTACAGCTTCCCACAGTCCCTACCAAAAGCCAATATCAGATTTGCTCGATAACCAGCCCTTGGCCCCACAGTATAGACACAAACCTCCATTCACCCTCCTGTGATGTTTTCCCTGAGTGAGATGGACTGTATCCAACTGCACAGGTTCCGGGCTAGTCACTAGAGGGCACATTTATTCAGGCAAACGGAGGGGGGTGGTAAATCGGGCTGACTCCTCATGCGCAGCTTCCATGCGATCATAGCAGCGAATTGAGTGCTGAATGAAACATTCCAACCCACAGGTGTCATCGTAAGCAGCTAACTGAAGACGGAGTTGAGGGTTGAGACCCTGCCAGTAGGACGTGAGTTGGGCTCTTTCGTTCCACCCACTGCTTGCTGCCAATTTACGGAATTTAAGAGCTTACTCTTGGGCCGAGAGATTACCCTGCTTGAGCTTATAAAGTTGCTCCCCTGCCGCTACTCCACCATTGTGACATCCAA
Organism: Pseudolaguvia tuberculata; assembly: GCA_026260255.1. Lineage (NCBI taxonomy): Eukaryota > Metazoa > Chordata > Actinopteri > Siluriformes > Sisoridae > Pseudolaguvia > Pseudolaguvia tuberculata. The sequence continues at coordinate 15,463,110 of JAOTRA010000035.1, read as the reverse complement.
ACACAAAGTGAGTGACAAACAGGTTTAGAGAGGTGGTTACAGTACCGCCTTGCGTACAGAGGGACTCTGTCCATTGAAATGCTGGCCCCAATAACTTTATGTAAGCGATTTTAGAAATGTCTGTGGGATAAAGATCAGGCTGCATGGAAAAAAAGCATTGTAACAGGAATCCATTTCCATCCTCCGATTTGCCAGAAAAGGTCGCTGACCGAGCCATGGGACTGGACGCTTTAGGTGTGGTGACGGGATCCGGTTGAGTGGGTGGCGGCACCCGACTAAGAATTTCCGTCAGCGCGGCGATCGGGTCGGGGTCACTCATCTGTGCTGCGATGTTGTATTGGTCCAAGCTTCTATTACACTAAGACAGATAAATCGCATTAAGCACAGATCTTTTGTTCTCGGAAGAGTGACACAAAAATAGAGTGCGGGAAGGGCAGGTGGAAGATCTGGTGCGAAGAGGTGACTTGGGCACAGACGCTGACACAGATGCTGATACAGACGAATAATAACGCGCACGCCACGGCAAACACGATCCGGAACCTGGGAACACAGACAGAGAAAGGTGAAAACACAGAGAACTTACGGAATTATTATCAGAGAGTCTTTCGCTCACCTTTGGCTTATTAGAACGAGCTTGGACGCAGAGTGTTCGAGGATTGGGTTTAAGTAGTGAGCGTGATTTAGATTGGAAGAGGAGACAGATGAGCATGATTAGTATTCAGGAGAGTCTGGTGGTGACTGAGAGGGCGTGACAGAACATAAAATCCTTGTTCAGTTAATTCAGAGCTGAGATGCCAGACAGTGATTGTGATGATTTTGATTATCCATTTTCGTTTTGGTGGCTGGAAAGTCTTTCCTATGCCCACCAAATTAAACAAACAGTTGATCTGACCCAGTTGGAGGAATGTCCAGAAAAATCTTGATTGCTTTCTCCAGTGGTTTGAAGTAAGAATAGAGCCCAAAGCAGTGCAGAGCCTTTGCAAAACCGCCACCATGTACCAAGTCAGAAATTTCAGTTGCTAAACAATTTATCATCCTAGGAAAAGGAAAGGAAAAAAGGGGGGGAAAGACTCGCTCTGTGGTTCACTCTCTGGGCAACAGTAGGCTGATACGGCCACCATATGAAAATTCAGGGTGGTTAGAGAAAGCCCACATAAATTTCCTTATGGGTACATTACTTGATATTTTCAATTATACACTTTCTTCCAAAAATGCAAGTGCAGGGAGAACATGCAAACTCCGCACAGAAAGATCCCGGCCCAGGATTCGAAACCGGGACCTTCTTGTTGTGAGGGGACTGTGCTATCCACTACGCCACAACACCGCCCTTAATTTATGAACAGTAAGAAATCAATTAATGGATTAGACACAATATCTCTATATTTACAATTAGCTTCCTTCATTCTTGTTAATAAGTAATAGTATCCAAATTTGTATGTATTGAATGCTATATTTTCACATGAACAAAGGAGTCTCCAGTCATTTGGCCATGAGTTAATTATTTTATTAGATCTAAAGGAAACACATGTGCTACATATGCTACATGTTATGTTACAGTTAGGCATTTGGCAGACGCTCCAGAAAGGCTTACATTTGGCTCTTTTTTTTTAACAACTGAGCAATTGTGGGTTAATGGCGTTGCTCAAGGGCCCACAGTGGTTGCTTGGTGGAGGTAGGAATCGAACCCCAGTGTTTCAGGTATTACTCCAACACTTTAACAACTAGGCTACCACTTCTAATATTAATAATATAAAAACTACTAATTTAATTTAGCCATTGTTTTTATTTTAAAGAACATTGTTATATAATATATAGACTCTGTAAGACATAAATACTTTAATTGACAAATTAAAATGTTTATTGTGCAAATAAGGCATTGTTTTGCATTAATTATTCATTCGGATTTTTCATTATTTTTCTCATATTTAGTTGGTGTTGATGTAGGCCTCATAAAGTGAGGTGAGCTGGTCCTTCAGGTTTTGGGCGAAGGGGTCCAGTTTCTCTTTCAGGTCTTCAGCATAAGGAGTTAGACCCTGCTGAACCAAAGCAGCTCTCTCAGCAACCCTGGCCTGAAGGTCCTCAGTCAGAGGGGCCACAGTCTTCTGGAATTCCTGCAGGTGCTGATCAACTTTCTGTCTGAGTTCGTCAGTGTATGGCTCCAGCTGGAACTGCAGCTCCTTCACTTTCTCCTCCAGACTTCCCTTGAGCTCTTCAGTTTTCTGCAGCACAGTTGATTTTATAGCTTCAGAATCAAAAGATTCAGCATAGGGAGCCACAGCTACTTTCAGATCATCTACTTTCTGTTGGATCTGGGTCTTCAGATCATCAGCATAGGGCTCCAGTTTGCCCTTCACAATGGTTAAGTCCTGCTGAAGACGTTCCTTTAGAAATTCAGCCTCCTTGGTGATTTTGGTAATGATGTCCTGGGCCATAGGATTCATTTGTTTCTGAAGAATAACCGCATATTGACTGGCCACATTAGCTCCTTCTGTAATTCTAGCACTAGTAGATAAAAAAAACATCATTAATGTAGGCTTTACAATTAGACTTTTTATTGTCAGTAAATTAAATTCCATAAACATACTTGACTTCGTGGCCCAGTTGAGACTCTCTAATCATTGTCATCGTGTCCTCAGCAGTGTGTGTTGCCTTAGCCACATAGTCCCAAAAAGCATCAGTCATTTGCTCCAGCTGAGTTTTGGGCGCATCAGTGTAAAACAAGTTGGCCTGGCAACCTGGTAATAGAGAAAACAGGTTCAGTTTAAGAACAACTATATATTTCCGCATTAATAAGGGTATGCACTGCAAATGGATGTAAATATTAAAGTATACAGCTACCTGTGAACACAGCCACAGCCAATACCACAAACGCCCTCATGCTTCTTGCTTTTTATCTGTAGAACGATTGTATGGTATGTATTTAATTTATAATATATGTGATAACTTCGTTCATACAATTCTGAAAATAGACTTTACTTACCTTTTACCTCTTTTTTCAGTCTGATCTCAGATATATCTCTGTATGAGGTTGTTGTAGATCTCTAGCGGTAAGTATATATACTGTGGAAAGCTGTGTGTTGTATTGGAAAACCCAAAGTTCAGGAGGTAGTGGCTGCTGTCGACACTACTCCACATCACAACCATCATAGACTATTAGTTATAACAGAGCCTAAAGTTCACTTAACACTTTAATACATGAGGCCTTTCATGGCCTATAAGAATGATCAGGGCAGATGTTGCAACTAGAAAGTAATGCAGGCATAAGATGACACATTAGTACAGAATAATGCTCCAAGTTTTGAATTGCCACATTCTGAGGAATGGAAAAAGCTATGCAATCAAAACCCTGGTCATACTTGACCCATGCACTTCAGTATCTGAATCACTACAAGGATCTATTCGTATTTAGTGGCCAGCGGTCTGCAAAAGATGTGCCTCATGTCAGGGTACAGTTCTAATAAAGACAATGTCCACATAACTTATTTCCCTCAGCAGCAGAAGGAATGACATTTTAAGGAATAGATAAAATTCGGCCTCTATCAAAACTAGCTTGGGACATAATTACAGGAGTCAAGACAGGAAAATACAGAATCCAAGACTGAAAAAGACTCACAGTCCTGCACATAGTACATGGAATAAAGTAAAGCAGATGTGTTTCAGGGAAATTGACATGGTTCCCAACTGATGGCCTGACAGGGTAGTGTACCAAATTTCTCTTAAATAAAGCCTATTTTTATACAAAACTACTTTAAAAGAATCAGTACCCATGCCTTTTGCCCTATGTGTACTGGAATAGGCTCCAGCAGATCCTAAATAAGACCTTATAAATGTCATAAGAATTATTACCTGATCAAAAAGAAACATGGGTACATTGTGTACCAACCCGCAAAAGTATCATAAAAATCACTGATCAAAATTGGGTGTAAGGCTGGCACAAAGTACAGAGTCCAGTTGTACACATCACAAAATACATCTTGGTATTTGTCAAGTCGAGTCACCTTTATCTTTATAGAGCTTTTTAACAGAATTGTGATTTGCTTCAAATCAACTTTGCAGAATGACATCTTAAAGAAATAACAATAAACAATAATAAACAATCACCTGAACATTCATTCATCTTCTTGCCCGCTTATTCCCGAATCCGGGGTCACGGGGGTCTGCTGCGCCTATCCCAGCACACATA
>JAOTRA010000035.1:15445834-15458827 GCA_026260255.1 Pseudolaguvia tuberculata | reverse complement strand
CATCACCCGGCTGATTGATCGCATCCCCAATCAGCAGGTGATGGTGGTTAGTGATTAGATAGGGGTAGGCTGTGACATATATATATTACTTTATAATATTATATATTATTATGTCACTGGATATTGGTATTCAATTCAATTATATTTTTGTTCTGACTTGTTCTAATATAATCATCACCAGAAAAAGTCATATCTAGGTGGGAACAAAAATATTTATAGGTTTCCTTTTAAATAAATATAACAGACAACAGTATATACAGTCTATACAACAGATAACAGTCTGTAACAAGTAAAATGGTAAAAAAAAATTGTCATTATAAAATGCTTCTCAACAAAATGACACCTCATTTGAAGACTACCTTATAGGTATATACATAAGTCAACCCCTACATAGATCACTACTGTTACAATTAATTTACATGACTTTAGACTTCACCTGATCGAAAGGGTGGTTTCCCTCCCCTCCAACTCTTCTTTTGGGTCTCTGACCACAGTTCCCAGCATGCTCAGACGCAGGTACCAGATTTCGTTTAGACTTATGTAGTAAGCGCTGCACTAGCACTCGTGTCACCTGCAGTGAAAGAAGGTTTATCTACGTTAAAAAGGAAGCAGAAAGGGATAAAGGCGGTAAAAATACTATAAAAACTGTGTTGTGAATTCAAGATAAAAAATGCTCCACGTCAGAATCATTGTAATGCAGCTGGACTGACTGTTACAGACTGTGCCCAGAGAAAAGCAGGAGAAGCATGACAAAACCAGCACCCCATCTGCATAGTGTTAAACAGCCAATATCATATGTAACTAACACAATGTTAGTTTAGAAATTAACCTTAAGGTCTCCCAAAGATCGAGTGCAGCCTTTGTGGATGCGCAAAGAACTGGTTTGTGGTTGTTTAGAAGGTAGCTGCTCTGTGGCAAACTTCAGACTTCCCTTTCTTGGCAACATACCAGTTGAAACCAAAGGAGATCGCTGCAAGAGGCTTGCTGAAGATCGGCCAGCTAAAAAAAAAAAAAACAGGTTAAATGTTAATTAATTACATGTTTCAATGCCCTGTTGCTGCCACACAGATATGCACAGTAAAATATAAAAAGTTTTGCATTAGACTGTTCGTATTCACATAATCGTACAATTGTAGACACAGATTGTACCTATGGCTTAGTAAGTGATGACAAGTTGGTTTTTATATTTTAATTACTGTATATTTTGGACTATACAGCGCATTTACAAACCATTAATTTTCTAAAAAAGTGCCCCTTATAATCTGATGCGCTTTATATATTAATTATGATTGTGCTTACTGACTTCGAACCAATTTTATGTGGTACAAGGTTCTTAAAAATCTGTCAATGTTTTGGTACGACTTTTTGGACCACTACAAAAGAACCGGTTCAGAGCCAAACAGGGCTAAATGCAGCCGTCGCTAGATTGCGATTCGCGGACACCCTACTCAGCGGGCTCGGGATTCTCTCAACTCCAAGATTAGTCCTGGTTTAGTCATAGTTCAGTCTATCTTCTGGGGCGTATACTTTTTAGAAAACTCACCACTGCTTATTGTGCTTTATAATCCAGTGCGCATTACAGTACCAAAAATACAACACTTTTTTAAACAAGCAACCTTTAGAGATTACCCAGAATCGCTATAAACTATAAAAGAGCAAAAGTATGTTTGTCTTTTTGGCAGACATGACCTCTGAATAAGAAGTTCGATTTCCGGGTCGGGGGTCTTTCTTTGCAGAGTTTGCATGTTCTCCCCACGCTTGCGTGGGTTTCCCCCGGGTATTACGGTTTTCTCCCACTGTCCAAAAACATTTACATTAAGCAGATTGGTCTAAATTGCCCATAAAATCCCAGCTATTATGGTGGCACAAACCAGTGCAGCCTTAGTGGGAGGGTTGCATTAGGAAGGGCTTCCAGCGTAAAGACGCACCAAGTCGAATGTGCGGAACACAGGAGTGATCCGCTGTGGCGACCCCTAACGAGAGCAGCCAAAGGACAAAAAAAGCTTTACATGTAATGATAATTATTTTCACAACAGAAATAAGCAATACTAGAAGAGACAAGTTGTAAGCCAATTTCAACAAATAAATAACTAAGGAATAAGCTTTAATTTGAGAAGAAACTTTAGGTAACTTTTTGTCTAAACCATTTAACAAAAAAATACTTTCTTACTGAGTTACACATAATTTGTAATATTTATCATGAACTGTTACCTGCATCGAATGAGGTGGGAGAGCTACCTTCACCCATTCCTTTGCTGCCTACTGAACCGGGAAAATCAGCTGTAATTAGAAAAAAAATATTTAATAAAAAATTATTATAAACTATAAAAACATTTACTAATTCAGCTTATTTGCATATTGCAGGTTTAATTTGTGCTATACCATGAAGCTGTAAAAAACAAGTTAACCACCAATCCACCTTGTATCCTCTCTTAATTATAATGAAGCAAAATTGTAATGTTACAGTATAAAAATATATTCTATTGTGGTCTTGCATTATGTCTCAGAAGAATGTTGGAGAAGAACCTTAAATAAATTATGTTGTACGTAACTTTATGCATAAACATTTTTTTAGACTTCCTGGATAAAAACCTAATTTCAATAAACCTTTTTTGTTACATATACTGTATACTCAAGTAAACTTTTACTAGCAAACCATTTTCTATCAAAACACACCTGTATCAGTAGAGGAGCTTAATCCTGGTTCACTGTGTGACCTCACTAAGTGAAAAAGTGCTTCACTGTCCCTACTGTCCCTGGTAAATCGCCAGTGGGTACATGTAACTGGGTGAAGCCCGGGAGCCATGCTGTACTGGTGATCTCTTGTAACACCTAAGGAGGGCAAAGCTTGTGGATTGGTTGAATCAGAAGAGGATCCTCGTCGGGATGAAGTACATGGACACACCAGGATTTCTGGGACTGAGGAGCGTGATGAGGCAGCACCGGCTAGCATCTCTAACTGCGAACAGCTATAGGCATGCATGGTCTGGCGCCGCAGTATAGGAGACCTAGAGATGGCATAAAAAGATTTCGTTTATCTGTACAATAACAACAGATAAAATAGGGTGAATTTTTAATTATATTGCAGTTTTTCAGATCAAATTAATTTCATATGTCTACTTTAAGATCTGCATTCAAACACTGATGGTCTAGATCACATAAGGCAAATTCAAAGAGTGATTTATCTCTGGTCCCCGCTGTGATATTTAATTATTACTGAAACCGGCCTACTCGTCCAGGGTGCGCTGGGATAGGCGCAGCAGACCCCAGTGACCCAGAATTTGGGAATAAGCAGGTAAGAAGATGAATGAATGAAACCGGCCTGCTGGCTACAGTAGCCCGCTGGTGTTTTGCACTATATTTCCCATAATGCAACCGTATTCCGCAAACTCACTGCAGCGCAGCAAGCGGGCCTCGGTTTCATTATTCATCACTTTCCGGACAGTTTTTACACCCACATCTTTCTTCTCGGGTACAAGTTTCATGTATTTTTTTTTTTTTTTTTGCAAGTTTAACACAGAAAAACTGGAAAAGAAGGTATTTTATTTTATTTTATTTATTTATATTTATTTTTCATTTGAATGGACTCTTTCAGATAAGAGCCATGAGAAAAATAAAACAACTGATTAGATATTTTCTTTCTCATTTTACTATTAGAAAGCAGTGATTTGAAATCATAGCGCAATAATGCAGTTTCACTTTCTAATGCTGCAATTTCATTGACACGTTTATCTTGATATTAAGGAAAATATTTTGCTTTGATTTTTTTTTTGGTTTTTTTTTGCTATTTGCCTCTTGAAAATGATTCTTTTGAAATTACTGTCAGCCATAAGAAAATATTGCTTTATTAATTTAATCATTAAATAATAAACATTCTCGGCTGTGCAATCATTTCAATATGTTTTAATAAACATTGAAGTAGTCCAGCCCTCTGCTTATAGCAAATTTGTTTATTTGACTTTGACACGCCTGGTCTATATGGTTCATATATTTTCTATATGACTTTTAGCGTTGAGGAGGACAGGCTCTTTTCAGTGTAACATAGTGATTATTTTGGTTTCTATTGTGTCAATTTTGATACAGTTTGACATATGTCCTTAGTACACTGAATCCTGCTCCTTATTCAACGCTCTTTGCAAAGGGATGCCAAGAAAAAGTTGCATTAAAATTTTTCAATTATTCATTAATATGTTCTTGAAGTAGTAATATAATTAACAATCTAAACAAAACCTTAACCTATATTTGTTTAGCATTTTGGGGGTTTTATTTCAAAATACTGGCTACCTCACCATTGTGATAGGATTATTAGAGGAATTATAAAATACTATCATTATTATATCATTACCTAAAAGTGGAGGTGTTGTAGGTGCTTGGAGAAGAGCAGGAGTTGGACCGTTCGGCTCTGAAGCAGTGGTGAGCCATGGATGTATGGGTGATGCTGTAATCAACACCTTCACCTCCCTCACTGACCCCTCGTCCCCGAGCACGGACTGCAAATGCTACCTCCAGCACACACGAATCCTCTGATGGAGAACTGTCATCAGGAATATCTACAATCTCAGACATCAGCAGAGAGCCACTGTCACCTGATACTAAAGAGAGACAGACAGACAGACAGACATATGGGAAGAAAAAGATAAACATTCAACATATTGTGTCTTCATATAAATAATAAAAATATTAAATTGAGTACCTTCACCACTGAAACCCACAGAAGTTCCTCTCTCCACAGAAGCCTCACCAGGATGGGTGGGCTACAAAGAAGCAGTGTCATGGACTTATTGCAACTGAGTAAATTAAGCATACTCTCACATACCCACAGAATTAAACTGCACATCTCCTTGCATAGACATACCTGACTGGGGTCCCTTTGCCCCATTACTGCTTCATAAGGAGGAGGACAGTCTGTCGGGTAGAGAGGCACAGGACTCTCCATTGAACCATTATATGTAATACTGTAAACATACAGAAACATGCACGCATTTGTGAAATGAGAAATAAAGAGTTAATATTTTGATAAGCACAAATTAACAATTTGTCTGCCGTATTGGCATTTTTGACGATGAACTTAGGTGGATGGTCTTGGACACATAGGGCGAGAGGTAGCGGTACACCCTGGATAGGTCGCCAGTCCATCACAGGACACAAAGACGAACAGCCGCATATAGTCTACCTATATTGTATGTCAGATACTATTTGTTCAAGACCTGAATTCTATTTAACCTACCTCTGAGCATCTGTCTCAGAGCTGCAGGTATATTCAGGAGGGTAGTAAGGAGGTGGAGGGATGGGTGGCACAAACTCTTCAAAGTCCATCATATTAGTAAGAAAGGCGTCTTGCGGAGTGTTGCATTCTGGGTTCACTGAACGTGTTCGGTGAGGTGCCACCTAAAGAAACACAGTTAAGAATACAGAAGGTTTCTTGGTCAACCATCCATTTACAGTAAAGTAACTTTGCAAAAGTGTTAAATGACATTTAGCATTTGGCATTATGTGCACTTACCAGATGGAGCAGGTCCAGAGAAAAAATGTGTATGCTACAGGTGACTGTCGACAAAGTGCATATGATGGTAGAAAGTATGCTAAGTCCACAAGCACTGAAAAGCAGGTCCTGCACACACACATCCAAGAAAAATTGCTCATCCTCAGCTTTAGGGGAAACTAATGCTTAAATTACAGTTATAACATGATATGCCATTGATTTTATCTATTTGACTTGTTATTGTGTATTTGTAAAGATATAAAGTTTAAAACATATTTGTGTTTTAAAATGCACTGCACTGTGTCCATTTAGAATTAGATTCAAGATATTGAATTTTTTTTTAAAACGTTTCAACTATATCAGCTGAAATCTAAAGGAAGTTGGTATGTAAGTATAGTAAAGAGAGTGTGCAAGTATGTAGGGAAAGCAATTGATTCTTGAATAGCTGTTACTGTTTAACTTGAAAAGCCATTGGAAGCATGAGCTATTCTTCACTGTCGGTATTAATCTCTACTATTATCTATTTCAATGATGACTATCATTCCGGACTAAAATTTACTTTATAAATTGAAGGGGAGGTTATATTGTCATGTCTGACAAATACTGTCTGAAATCACAGAAAATGCATTTCCAAAAAACGAAAATAGTGTTTACTTGGAGATTAGAATAACCCTATTTATTATAGTTAGTGCTCTTTGAGGCATTAGATATTAACAAAAGTAGAGAAGGATCTTTTTATTTTATGCAGAAAATTTTTTCCAGCATTTTTCTTAGTACGTTGTTGGTAAAACATTGGAAGACTGAGTCTGCAGTGATGCAGTAGTGATGCAGAAGTTGTTTTCTACTCTTCCACCCTGTCTCATATAGACCAAATTATATGTGCAGCACAAATTTAGTTTGGCAAATATCTTTACTAGTCAGAGGGTTCACATAAGGCAAGAGAAACCAATGTCACATTCTGGACAACAGGGCTTTTAAATTAACTACAAGATAACCTCAACCGGCCAAGACAGTGGTGCCTTCTTTCTTTTCTTTTTTTGAGGTGCAGAACAATACATTTAGTGCTATAGAAATACCAAAAGGCTAAATAATAATAATAATAATAATAATTACATTTACTTACCAATAATAAAGTTGGTATTGTACAGTATTGTATTATCATTTAACTAAGAATTTAAATAAGAAACTATTTAACTAAGAATTAAAACATTTCAATTTGTAACTTATCATACATGTGTATTGAGCTATGCCAATCTGACCAATAAAAGTCTTTTGAATTGTAAACATATTATTTCTTGAAAACCGTTTTATGTCCATCAGCCTCGTTCATGGCTCAGAAGCATGTGACCCCTGCAGACATCCAATATGCATATTTTGGTGTATAATTGTGAGGATTATGCAGAATGCAGACACAGTTATAAGTAGTCCAGATCGTTTATTAGACAGGGGAATAGGTAGACAAATCCAAATTGAGGTGCATAGACGTAAACGTAGACAGATCCAAGGTCGTTACCAGAAGCCAGAGAGATAAGCATAAACAAATCCAAATCGAGTATCAAAAGGGGAAACCGTTACACAAGTCCAAAGCCAGAAATCCAAAAACTAGAATAATCCAAAAGCGCTCGGTACGTTAGACAAACAATACTTCGCATGGGCTACATGGTGGCGTGACGTTATATAGGGTGGTCACACCCAATTACCCAACACCGGAGGTAGATGCTAGAACTCAGGCGATAGCTCCCTCCCTCAGGTCATCAACCTGAGTTGTCCTCTTCCTCTAGTGATGCCTTCAGGCGTCTTTTGAGGGCGTCCTCTGGGGCGTGGTGCTGGACGATTAGGATGTCTGCCGTGGAAATCCTGGACAAGCGAGGAATCCAAGATACCTCTGATCTTTACCCAACATTGTTCATCTGGTCCATACCCCTCTCAGTCGACTAGTTATTCCAGTCCGCCCCTGCATTGCCAAGAGTCCAGGATCTCCCGGACCTTGTAGGCCGGGCCGTCTTCCAGCTAGATGAGGCCAGGGGTTCCCGGTTGAGTTTCACTGGTCAGTGAGTTTTGGGCATACTCAGCCCATGGCAGAAACTCATTCCACCTCTGCTGTTGTTGAGCACAATAGGTACGGAGATAACGGCCCAAATCCTGATTCAGTCGCTCCGCTTGCCCATTCGTGGTAACCTGAAGACTGACTCACATTAATGTTCAACCTTTTACAAAACTCCTTCCATACTCGTGAAGTGAACTGTGTGCCCTGATCCGATACAATGTCCTCCGGGAGGCCAAAAGTTCTGAAAATATAATCAAATAACACCTTGGCACTCTCAAGTGCAGAGGGAAGGCCCCGCAGAGGTACTAGACGACACGCCTTGGAAAACCTGTCAATTATAGTGAGTATGGTGGTGTAGCCTGCTGAAGAGGGTAGATCAGTGATGAAGTCAACGGCTATGTGAGACTACGGCCTTTGAGGCACTGGTAGGGGTTGTAACAGACCTTCAGGCAGGTGTTTGGGTGTCTTGGATTTGGCGCATACTGTACACGCCTTCACGAAATCCTCTACTTACGTTTGCATCCTTGGCCACCAGTATTTCTTGGCTACAGTTTCCCTGTTCTTCGAATGCCAGGGTGTCCTGAGCCTAGAGAAGAATGAGCCCAGGTTACCAAACGTTGACGAAACTCAGGAGCCACATAACTCTTACCATCGGGACATCTTCTAGGACTCGGGGTGCTCTCACTGAACCTGCTAGAGCCACCACCATCTCAGGCTTTAGAACGTTCCTCCCCCGCTTCCTTTGGTAAGGGGGGATCAAAACTATGAGATGGTGCATCTGCTTTACCGTTCTTCAAACCTGGTCGATAGGTAACCACAGTTAAACCGAGAAAAGAATATTGACCATCGTGCCTGGCGAGCGTTTTACCTTTGGACACTTTTAACGCATTCAAGGTTGCGATGATCGGTTAACACTGTGAAGGCTGCATGCAACCATCCAGCCAGTGACGCCACTCCATAAGTGCTTCTTTGATAGCTAGTAGTTCCTTATTTCCCACATCGTAGTTATATTCAGCTGCAGAGAGCTTGCAGGAAAAAAAGGCATAGGGGGCAACTTCGTGGGGGAACCCAGCCTCTGTGACAGAATCGCTCCGATTCCACAGTCGGAGGCGTCAACCTCCACTACAAATGGCTGTGCAGGGTCTGGGTGGGCTAGGGTGGGGGCAGTAGTGAACTTGTGCTTAAGTGTGTCGAAAGCTTTCTGTGCAGCGTCAGACCAAATTAACTTGTATGGTTTTCCTTTTAACAGTGAGGTCAAGGGGGAGGCAGTTTGACTAAAATTATGTATGAACCATTGGTAAAAATTTGTGAAACCTAAAAAACGTTGTAGTTCCTTGATTGATCTTGATTGGGGCCACTCACGCACCGCTACGACCTGTCTCGAGTCCATAGAAACCCTTCTTTGGCTGATGTGGTATACTAAAAACTGAATGTCCGTTCTGTGAAATTCACACTTTCCAGATTTAACAAAGTTTATTGTCCTACAGTCGTCGTAATACTTTCCAAACCCGAGTTTGGTGTTGAGCTAGATCCGTAAACTAGAATGTCGTCAATGTAGGTGATCATGCATGTGTTAAGCATATCTCTAAAAATGTTATTTATGAATGACTGAAAAACTGCGGGTGCGTTGCACAGACCATACGGCGTAATTAGGTACTCATAATAGTGATAAACGCTGTCTTCAATTCATCTCCACTGCAAATGCGGATCAGATTATAAGTGCTACATAAGTCCAGTTTAGTGAAGATGCGTGCATCTCACAATTGCTCTAGCGCTGCTGGTACTAGTGGTAGCGGGTATCGTTATTTTACGGTGATTGCATTCAGTCCTCTATAATCGATACAGGGTCTTAACCCTCCGTCCTTCTTTTCTACAAAGAAAAAACCCGCCGCAGCAGGCGAGGTTGAGGGACGTATATGTCTGTGTTTGAGTGCCTCCTCAATATAATTATCTAAATCCTCTGATTCAGGACTGGATAACAGGTAAATACGGTTTTTGGCTAGGGTTGTGTTGAGCATTAAGTCAATCAGTCAAAAATCTTTTCTGTGTGTGTGTGGAGTTGACTTCTAATGTTGGTCCAATGGAACGCCCATCAATGGCGGTGACGTGGATCGCGGGGTTACACGGGACGGTGGGCACATTGAGCTTGCGTGCCACCTTTTCGTCTATAATGTAGTGCAATCCTGAGTCCACTAGAGCAGAGAAAAGACTTGATACTCCATTAAATCGTAGCCTTGCTGACACTGACAGACTTACATCTGGCTGAAAAGAATAAATGCCTGTACATTTGGACAGTGGGAGCGTGTGGGCCCAGGTTCTCCACAGTAGCAGCAAAGTTGGAGTCGGCGGGATAAGATGGGGGGCTGCATTCTCTTAAATTCTTACTGATCAGGGGATTCCTGTGTAAAGCGTGTTTATTGCGCATGAGGTTATCGGTGCGGATAGCCCATTAGATGAAATCATTGTACGAGTCTAAGTCGCTGCGGCACACTGATTCTGCTTGCAGGTCCTTGTTCAATCCTTCTTTAAACAATGCTTTGAGCGCAACCTCGTTCATCCCACTCTGCGCACCCAGAGTTCTGAGTGAAGCGAAGTCGGCCCCAGATTGCGTACCCTGTTTTAAGCGAAACAGTCTAGAGAGTACGTCCATTCACCCTGCGGGGTGTTGAAACACTTCCTTGAGCTGTGTAAAAAAATATTTGTTAAAGGACCGAAGAATCGGGTCTACTTCCCAGACCGCCGCTGCCCAGTCCAAAGCGCGGTCCGTTAAGAGGGACAACAGAGATGCACATTTCTTATTCTCAGTGGGGAACCCCTGGGGTTGATTCTCGAACAGTATGCGGCAGTTCTGGATGAACCCTTTATATTTCTCCTTCAAACTTGTCCGGAAGGGCCGTTAGTGTGTTGACATGGGTATCGGGTTTAACGCCGCAAGTAAATCCTCCAGAGAACTGATGACTGCTGGACCCGTTGTGGGCAAAGTATTCTGTGAGGATTGTGGGTTAGTCGGATCCATGAATGCAGACACAGTTCTAAGTAGTCCAGATCGTTTATTAGACAGGGGAATAGGTAGACAAATCCAAATCGAGGTGCAGAAACATAAACGTTACACAAGTCCAAAGTCCAAAGCCACATTGGGCAAGAGGCAGACATAGACAGCCACACACACATTCACTCCTATAAGCAATTTAGAATCCCCAATCAACCTAATGTACTTGTTTTTGGACTGTGAGAGGAAAATGGAGTACCCGGATGAAACCCTTAATAATTACTGAATAAATGGAAGTGAAAATACCTTGAGCTGTTGCCGTACTGAATGGCAGTCGGCATGCAGATAAAGCACTAAAGTTTTATCTTCAATTAAAGAACATGTCTGTTTTGGGTCACAGCATACACACAGGCCATGCTCCACCTGTAATGCACAAAAAGTAATGTGTATATATATGTAATGTGTGTAGATGAAAGAGATAAAGGAAGACAGTTTACCCGACAGGTAAGGTACGATTTGACCATCTGTGCATTCTGACAGGACAGCATAGATCCAGCCAAGCTAAGAATCACACACACGGCAGACAGCATCATAAACAGTGACACCTGCAAGAAGAAATTTGTGACTTATTTTGCCTTAACACAAGCCTAGAATCACAAGTGTTTTGCAGAGAAAATGACAGTTAAACATACCACCAGTGTAAAGGGTCTCCTCCACGATATTACACCTACTATTCCAGAAGCCACAACCTATAATGGAATATTTTTTTAAAAATGTGACATGTGATGACTATTTACACCGTTTGGTTCATATGCCAGAAATGGGTGGATGGGGATAGTAGTTTTTAACTTTGTGTGGCCCAGCAAGCGACCTGTCCAGGATGTACCACTGCCTTTTACCCTATGTGCGCTGGGACAGGCTACTTAAGCTACTCTACAATTACTCCTGCTAGGCTTATTTTAAGTACTGTAAAATTTTGATAGACCATTTGAAGTCTATACTATACTATGCTATGCTCTGCTATGCTACACTAATAACTACACCAATAATATATTAATTATAAAGACAGAGGTTCGATTCCCAACACCACTAAGCCACCACTGTAGGTCCCTGAGCAAGACCCTTAACCGTCAATTGCTCAGTTGTAAGTCTATCTGGATAAGGGCATCTGCCAAATGCTTAAATTTAACTGTAACTGTATTTAAGTGATAAATAAAAAAATACAGAAATATTTAAAAAAATGTTTTTGCCATTTTCATTCTTTCATAACTCATTCATTCATCTTCTTACCCGCTTATTCCCTAATTCGGGGTCACGGGGGTCTGCTGCGCCTATCCCAACACACGTAGGGCGAGAGGCGGGGGTACATCCTGGACGGGTCGCCAGTCCATCACAGGGCAACACATAGACAAACAACTATTCACACACATTCACTCCTATGGGACAATTTAGAATCACTAATTGACCTAATCTGCATGTTTTTGGACTGTGGGTGGAAACCAAAGTACCCACACAAGCGCAGGGAGAAAAAGCGCCATTTTACTTTTTTCCAAACAGACCGGCGAATGAGAAAATACTAAAGCCAATTTTTTTGTCCCAGTCCATAATTTGTGTACAAAATGAATAAATTCACAATATAAGACTTTTAGCTTATTCTGCTTTGCTGAATGCGTTCACTAAGCAACTTTGCAAGAATTCAATGTCAATGCATCTCAGTGGAGTTTGCGTCAGCATTTTGACTAAAGAAACATGTTTTAAATCATTTTTATGCTACATAAACCAATTGCACTTTCAATCACAGGCTGATGACTGGGTGTTTTCCATAAGAATCCTCTGGTATACAGCAAAATGTATAGTTTAAACATTCCTACACTATCACAAAAACTTTATAAGTATTACTTTATAAGGTTTCACTTTAAAATTATTTTTTTACAGAACACAATCTTATAAAGCGTTAGAGCCATGTTTGTGTTTCATCAATGTAAAGTGGTATAAGAATAACTAGGAGGAATCACCAGTCAACTTAACATGTTTTTGGACTGTGAAAGCAAACCAAAGTACCCAGAGGAAACCCACATAACCACACTTGGCAACAGTTGGCACTAAACCACCATACAACCTGCTGACAACTTACTTTTCATTCATTCATTCATCTTCTTACTTATTGCCCAATTTGGTCACTGGGGTCTGCTGGAGCCTATCCCAGCACACATAGGGTGAGAGGCAGGGACGGTTCGCCAGTCCATCGCAGGGCACACATAGACAACCACTTACACACATTCACTTCTTTACTAGAGTCTATCCCAGCGCAAATAGGGCAATAGGCAGGGGTTCACCCTGGACAGATCAGCAGTCCACCGCAGGGACGGTAAACCTACAATCATGTTTGATGCATGCAAGAGAGAGAGAGAGAGAGAGAGAGAGAGAGAGAGAGAGAGAGAGAGAGAGAGAGAGAGAGAGAGAGAGAGACACACA
>JAOTRA010000035.1:15385846-15400741 GCA_026260255.1 Pseudolaguvia tuberculata | reverse complement strand
ATCCCCCGTCTGATTGCTCGAATCCCTAATCAGCAGGTGATGGTGGTTAGTGATGAGGTAGGGGTAGAGCGTGACAATCATGACACAGACACTAATATTTTCTGAGGAGGCATTAGCATTTATCCATTAGTAAGAAGAGGAATTGGGAGGAGGAAGATGATAAGCGAAAAAGAGCCATTTTTTATAACAGCATGGGACCATGACATGAACGCCTTTCATGAGCATTATTGATTATATATCAACTGTTTGTAGTTCTGTGCAGGTGAGGAATGATGATGACTGAAATGAAAGAAACGTCACTTTGCTAATTCTGACATAAATGGTCAGATAGCATTACCAAAACATCTTGTTTAGACTTTCAATACCACAGAAGTGGCACAAACTGGAATATGGAATTGGAATAATAAAATCTGTTAATTAATATTTGTTCCTTTTTTAAAACTTGCTGTACTACATTGTAATAATAATATCATGACACAGACACTAATATTTTCTGAGGAGGTCTAGGGTGCAGTTGACGTTAATGTTCATATCAAAGATGTTCAGTGGGGTTAAGTCAGAATTAAGGCTCTGTCTAAAACCCTTAAGTTTTTCCACTCCACTAGAATGCATAATTTCTTCATGGAGCTCACAGGATTTGTTCACAGATACATATATATATGTATATATATATATATATAATCTGTTCTATCTTTGTTTTTAAACTTTAATCTCACACAGTATTAAACTCAACCAGGACTTTCATGCATGGAATCACACATATATGCAACCGTCCCTTAAGGGGAGTGTGCTGACAAAGTCTGAGTCAAAGCCTGGAAGAGATACTCATCACCACAGAGACACACACAGGAGGAACTCCAGCATCCAACTACATACACTTATATGCTGTTACAGACTATACACTATATATCTGAATTTTTTAAATAAAATTTGTAATAATCAAGTTCGGCCAAAAAAACAGAATGAGCAAAAGAGACATTGAAAGTGCAAAAATGAGGCTTGGATACTGAGGCCACAATAAAAGGTGATAAATTATAATCAATACGGACCGAAGAGCCAGCTGAACAGTAGTAAAAGTTTATGATGTTCTTAAAATTGGTCAACCGACTAAACTTTAATAAGGTACAGAATTCTTATAACACATGGTATATTCATTTATGTACCTTTACTAACTGGTTTGTGCCTACTGTATAGTAAGTTGTGGTCATGCTGTAGCCTTTCCCAAGAGATCTGACCGCAAGGCAGGAATACATTTAGAAAAAGGCATCACAGTACACACACATTCACCAATGCATTTTCACCTAAGGCCAATCCTTGGGTCACCCCTGTTCAAAATGTCATTTCAACAAGTAAAAATAGCTCAAATATAGTGAATGATGTCATTTCTTAAAATAAAATTTTATAAAATGCTTCAGGATTAAAAACGTTCCAGGCCACTTAATTATCACTTTTGCTTTATTGCCCAAGTGTCCATCCTGCTGAGCGAAGCATTTTATTTTTTATTCATACAGTAAACGTATTTAAAATTGTGGGTTTGCCCACTTCCTTGGCTGAGAAGGAATCCCATAGTGCTTGACTCCTAACTGGAAGATCGAAATTTGATTTGTAGCACCACTTTTGGGCCCTCAGAAAGGCCCTTAACCCGAATTGCTCAGCTGTATAAGAGAGATAAATGTAAGCTGCTCTGTATAAGGGCTAATCGCTGTAAATTTAAATGAGTAATCTCAGGATGCTTTACTGTTGACATGACACTGGATGGATGGTTCTTTTTCCCACAGAAATTCGTGCTTGGACTTTCTTGAGTGCCCTAATGCCTTCCTCACAACAATCAAACCAGTGTTCTTAATGTTCTTAAGTTCTTAATGATCTGATAAATGGTTGATTTACATACAATCTTACTAGCAGCAATAAAAAATTTAATGTCTCAAAAATAAAAGTTGCATTAGCATTTATCCATTAGTAAGAAGAGAAATTGGGAGGAGGAAGATGATAAGCGAAAAAGAGCCATTTTTTATAACAGCATGGGACCATGACATGAACGCCTTCAGCATTATTGATTATATATCAACTGTTTGTAGTTCTGTGCAGGTGAGGAATGATGATGACTGAAATGAAAGAAACGTCACTTTGCTAATTCTGACATAAATGGTCAGATAGCATTACCAAAACATCTTGTTTAGACTTTCAATACCACAGAAGTGGCACAAACTGGAATATGGAATTGGAATAATAAAATCTGTTAATTAATATTTGTTCCTTTTTTAAAACTTGCTGTACTACATTGTCTGATGGTGACGTGTGGAAATTATTATAGGTTGAAAAGTGAGACTTCATCTGAAATAGACAGCATCCATATCTTGTGATTTACAGCATTCTCTAGTTTCTAGCTTAATTTTCCATGTTAAACAGATTTGATTTTTCTGTAAATACAAGGAATTACTTTTATAGTTATTTTTTTCTTTCTTTTTTCCTTCTCCTTCCGAAAACATACAAAAACACTCTATAATTATGTCTCTTCTGCTTCTCTTCCTTTTGCTAGTTCTATCATTTGTCGCCACTGTCACTGTTAATTGTTGATTAAGTCTAAAAAGTTTAAGTACAGTCTAAGAAGCGCATTTATTTCTCTCATGCACATACATATAACAGTGGATTATGCAGATCAGTACAAAAATGGATGGAAATTAAAAGTTTAGGAAATTAGCAGCTTTAATCAGGTTTAAATCAATGGAAAGCAAGTATAGACATTATTGCACACATTTATAATATTTACTTATAAATAGATAGAAGCAGTGGACTTTTGAATTTTAATGTGGAACTGCCCAGTCTTTCACTTTTTTGTTTTAAAAATGTATTAAAGACGCTTTTCACTTTTTTAGAAAGCTGGGAAGCGATAACTACTGTAAGCTTCAGTGCCTGCGTCAGAAGAAGGAAAAGAAACTATCTGTAGTATTCTCTTAACCAGTAAGGTGCACTTCATGCATCACTAGTGGCATTATGCTGTAGTTAGGGCATGGTTTTATAAGTGCTTATCAAAGATATGTATATCTCAGAGGGCCCTAAAGACATCATCTGGCCCTGAAAAACAACAATAGGCCAAGTGAATATTTTGATGACAAAGAAAAACTCAGATACTTTCTGCGGAATGACTCTCACAGCCCATATTTTTTAATGAACATTAATTAACATTAAGCTGAAATAGGCTGTGATCAAATGAAATATTTAGGAGAATTTATTGGTACTTCTGGGGAATAAAATGTGTTTTTTTTTCTGAGCAGCTTTTTACTCAACCATAGAAACCTATACAGCCATATTTTTCCCGGGTCAGGGATCTTTTTTTGCGGAGTTTGCATGATCTCCCTGCGCATGCTTGTGTTTCCCCCGTTTACTCCGGTTTCCTCCCACTGTCCGAAAACATGTACATTAGGCGGATTGGCATGTATAAATTGCCCATAAAAACAGTCATTAGGATTGCACATGCCAATGCAGCCTAATTGCCGGTCCCAAGCCCAGTTAAATAGGAGGGTTGCGTTGGGAAGGGCATCCAGCGTAAAAATGTGCTGAGTCGAACGTGCTCCTTTAGGAGCCACCAAAGAAGACAAAAATGAATTTGTAAGTGCAATATTTTGGCTCAATCTTTGGCCTGATCTTAAAAATATATAACAGAAATAGAACATTAGTAATGAATCGAAGGGTACTGTATCAGTTTAAAAGATGAATGAATGAATGAATGAATGAATGAAATATTGTGATGGCTGTGCTTACTAGATAGTTCTAAAAGAAAGCATTTAGCATATTCAATTTTCAGATGTAACCTGAATTCGGTATACGTGAAATATCTAGACTTCAAGCAGGCCAATTCAACACACACACTCTTTTATCACAGTCACACAATCATTGCAGTATATGGTTTTGCATTGTTTTGCTAAAATACACTGCTAAAATAGACCTTGGCTTGAGGGGAGCATATATTGCTCAAAACCTTTATATACCTTCCAACATGCAAGCTGCCATACAGCATAAGCACTTATTCTTCCACATACCATCCTCAACATTGATACCCCGCCGAAAGGTCTCGGGTCTCTTTAGACTTGGCCCACAAGACAGGACAACACTTTTGGATGAAGTATAAATATTCTTTTTGAAAGATATAACATTAGTTGGCATCTGCAGATTGGGTTTGAAATCAGTGGTTTTCTGTAAGTTTTGCTGAGCTTTAATAATATCACAGAATCATACTGATGAATGACGTCTGAGGGTCTGAAAACCATGTGAATCCAACAAAGGTTTACTGCCTTACCCCCTACACCCAGTTATTTTATGATTTATGATTATTTATGATTTCAGAGCACATCTTTACTTTGAAGACACTCTACCTCTTTTTTTTCTTCTCTTAGACATCCCTTTTTTACAGCTAGCAGTTTAAAGACCTGTTAGCTTAATTTACTGCGAAATATTCTCCCAGCAGAATCTTAAAATGTATTACTTTTTCAGCTCTTGGTTGACCCCATGCCGACATTTTGGACACCTGAAGCAGGGATTAAATTTAAAAGATACTCATATAGTGGATATTAGTGTAAAATTTCTTTGTTTAAATTTATAATTCTATAGTTCTATAGTTGATCAAATATTTCTTTTTGATATTAATTTTAATTTTGTTGTCCAACTTTTATGGATGTACTCCATAAGTGATAGCTCAACTGGTTCAGGTGGTTAAAGTTGTTGAACAGTATGTTAGGGTTCCAGCCCTTCCACCACAAGACTTCACTTAACCCATTCCTGGGGCACCTTATTATAGCTGATCCATTGACCTGACTACAGATAGCTTAGATAGGATATACAAAGAAACCGATTTACTGTGCTGTAACGTATACAATATACATGTGATTTGTACTTTGTTTTGTCTATACTCTCAGCACTAAGCATGATTTGGAGGCTATGAGCTGGGCAAAATATTGAAAGAAGAGTTGAGTAAGAGAAGTGGTAAACATGGTGCTTGTTTAATGTTATCTTCCTGACTGCTAAATTTAGATTGCTGAGTACGCTAAAATACTGAGAAGGTACTGAGAGTAAAGTAACTGAATATAAAACGGCCTACTTATAATGAGCTCTCCTAAGAATCATTATCGCACCATTCAAATATTCTGTGACACAACAAATATGCTTCACTTCCTGGCAAGGATTATATGACAGAACCAAATTAACACATGTTAAATCAAAGCATATTAAGGTATGAAGAGGAACGTGTAAAATCTTGTTTGTGTATGTCCCAACTAAGGGTAAATGGGAACTTTAAATTCAACTCTGCTGACTAGGGATAAAAAGTAAATTTTACAATAGCCCTTTTTTTAAAGCTGATGTAAAGTGATCACCTTTTTTGGCTTCTCAACTTATGAAGTTTGGGACTGATGTGCAACTCTCAGAAGTTAAGGGTTGCACATCAGCCACCACCAACAAGTATGTATTTTGGTGCTTGAATTATATCCACCAAGCAGATTCAATCAAAATAGTACTTATTAAGAAGTTCATACAACAGACATCATCACATATGTTGGCTGCATCCTACCATATTTCTTTTTCTTTTTACCCTTTTGTGCCACAAAATGATTTCAACTAATTACCCAGTAGAAGCCCTGGCTAATCGTTTCCTGAGGGGCTGAGACACTGGCAGAAACGATTTGGTAATGCCCTTTTTAAACTTTTGCCCTGAAGCATGTGTGTAATCTGATCAATCAGAGACTGTTATGTAAGGGCGGTTGACATAATTGACCAGGAAATAACGCAATATAAACGTGAATGGCAGCGCACCTCTGTAAGCTCACATTAAACACATCAGGGTATTGTTCCCTTTGGGAACCAAGGTTACATATGTAACCTAGAGACGTGTCCTTTCAGGAACGCAGGCTACAACTGACAACCTAACAACCGTGACCATCTGTTTTAGGACCCCAGGGTATACACTGCCCTCAACAGGTGAGGCTTCCCACAGACCCACAGTGTGGTTATGCACACTTGCATAGTGTGCAAACAAAGCTCAAAGACAACACAACAAAACTTTGATCCCGTGGATCTGATCTCAAACACAATTTTACTTTACAGTCAGCATTTTGCACTGTAATGTTTGATCTATCTTCGGTTTCAAATAATGAAGTATGGGCTGTAAAAGGCAGGCTTCACTTGGTGAGGGGGATCTTTAATATTGCTCTTTTCGCTAAAAGGGTACTAACCTTTGAATAGAGTACCCTGTCGAAACATGGCAGTTGCATTTCAAAATTGGATTCTGGAACAGCATTGTATTGTGTGTAGAACCCATTTTGAGACATCCACCACCAGCAGGCGGATATATCCCCAGAGGTTCAGCTCTTCTGATGTCAGGCCTTCTCGAGAGAATGACTATCTTAAGACATTTTAATTCCCAGCTGATGTTGCTACCTTGAAATGATTCATACACACTACCTAGAATCTTCACACACATTCTGAAAAGAAAGCTTACACAGGCACCCTACTGCTTGTGTTGATATAGCCTCATTTACTGGTCAATCAAACATTGCCTGGCAGTGCTCCTGATTTAATGGATTATACATGCTTCATGGCAAATGTTATAAAAGAGAGTTCCCAAAACATTTTGAGTGAGCTTGTGTTTCTGATGGGAAATCTTTGGTTTTGGAGGGTTGCCCGATCTTTTTTGTCCTCAAAATTCCCTGGTTGGTTGCTTATAATATCATCAGCATTCCACTGTCTAGAGGTTGGTACTCATTAGGTTACATATCATGCCATTTTATATCCTGATTATTCACACTACTTGATTCAATGAAACCTGATTCAAGTCATATAGTGCTCGTGAGAATGTGGACATTTTTGACAAACTTGAAATCCTTAAAGAATGCTTACTAATCAGAGCAAGGCATTTCTAGCATTGAAACATAACAGAATCCTCTGATTCCTTTGTGCAGTTATAGTCTGTGTGGTGTGTTATCCAGTCAGCATGCAAACGTTATTGTTAAATTATCTTTAGACATTATATGAATATGTATATAAAACACATTCAATAAGTGATTAGTCTCATTTAACGGTTTACTCGTGTAAACACAAGTAAACACAAAATTTGAGAATTAGAAACATTCATTCATTCATCTTCTTACCCGCTTATTCACGAATCCGGGGTCACAGGGGTCTGCTGCGCCCATCCCAGCACACATAGGACACGCAGTCCATCTCAGAGCAACACATAGACATAGACAAACAACCATTCACTCCTATGGACAATTTAGAATCGCCAATCCACCTAATCTGCATGTTTTTGGACTGTGGGAGGAAACTGGAGCACCCGGAGAACATGCAAACTCCGCACAGAAGGATCCCGGTCCGGGATTCAAACCCACGACCGTCTTATTGAGAGGCGACTGTGCTATCCACTAGAATCCAGAATTAGAACTCCATGAATATAATTAATTAGTATCAACAGGAAATTGTTTTATTATTTACTAGCTGCACCAGTGAAGTGATCAGCCAGGTGACTGCAATCCTGCCAAACAAGGCCTGTTTGGATTACTGGTTGTAAGTTTAACCTTTTGAGTGCATATGTTGGTGTGGGTGAGTGTGCATATTCTTACCTGCACCTCTCGAGCATGGTAAGCAATGATAAGTCCAAGGAGGATGATGGTAGACAGGCTGATGAGACATTTCAGTGCCAGGGAATACATGGAACTCTGCAAAAACGCATCATACAGAAAAATACAAAAACACATACAATCATCATACAGACAAAGTTGACTACATACATTTGTATTATATATATATACACATACTCTCCCACACACAGCATCTAATAGCCTCTATGATAGCTCCAGGCTGGTGGGGATAAACACAACAGTTATGACTGTACCACATAACAGCAGGAATCCAAATATGTGTCCCATTTTCTCTCTATCACATACACACACAGACAAACAGGATCATCTAGTACCTCTCCCTCTCTCTGACAGAAGCTGAGGTAATCTATCTATCACTTCCTGCCAGTGCCCCAAAGCTTTCTAGTTGAACTCCAGATAATATTAGAATGGCCACCTGTGGGTCTAATTTAATGCTCTGTACAAAAGTCATTACTTCACACAAAACCCATAGCACAGGGTGTTCTCAAACTCATTTAGTTTTGGCACTCATGAATTTAATCACCTGCTTTTCCTTTTCACATTTTCTGAATTAAAAAATATTTCACATTAATACATACAAATAAATGTAGTTAAACACACAATTAGATTATAGATTTTGATTGTGTATAGTTAGGGCAGCCCGGTAGCGTAGTGGATAGCAAAAAAGTCCCGGGTTCGAATCCCGGGCCGAGATCTTTTTTTGCAGAGTTTTCATGTTCTCCCCGCGCTTGCATGGGTTTTCTCCGGGTACTCCGGTTTCCTCCCACATTCCAAAAACATGCAGATTAGGTTTGTTTGGTAAATCTAAATTGTCCATAGGAGTGAATGTGTGTGTGAATGGTTGTTTATCTATGTGTTGCACTGAGATGGACTGGCGACCCATCCAGGGTGTACCACTGCCTCTCGCCCTATGTATGCTGGGATAGGCGCAGCAGACCCCCGTGACCCTGAATTCGGCAAGAGGGCAAGAAGATGAATGAATGAATGAATGAATGAATGAATGAATGAATGAATGAAAGAATGAATGTGTATAGTTAAATAAATCACTGCTTCTTGTAATTATGCAAAATAAATAATAAAATAATTATTTTAAATATAGCGATATATGGGGTGGTTAGCATGGCCGACTCACAGCAAAAAGGTCCAAGGTTTGATTCCTGAGCAAGGTTTCTTTCTGTTTGGAGTTTGCAAGTTGTGCTTGGGTGGGTTTTTTCCAGGTACTTTGGTTTACTTCCACAGTTTAAAAACATGTACATTAGTCTGATTGGTGCTTCTAATCTATAGGATTGAGAGTTGTTTGTCTGTGGCCCTGCAATGGATTGGAAACCCATTCTGGATGCACCCATGCCACTCACTCTTTGTGTGCTGAGATAGAATAGCAGACCCTTGTTCTCCCGTATTAGGGAAGAAGATGAAGGAAAGGGGAACAGGAAAGGGATAAAATTTTATACAGATTATACAGAGTACAACATATATTGAAATGTTTTCTTTGCATATCCCAATATCTTCGCATATTGTACAGGGCTCCTGGAGCAGGAAGGATTAAGGGTCTTGCTCAAGGACAGTGGCAGACTTGAGCCCAGGTCTTCCTTGAATGAGATTCAATTAATTGTTCATGAACAACACATCAATTGATGCTATTGATTGGAAGGTCAAGATAGTTTCTCCATTCCAAACCACACCAGGCTTCTCAAATGGACCAAGAGCTACATAGCCACAAGCAATCTTCTCATATGCCTTTTGATATATCTTCGAAATACCTGCCCAAGGTATCCAGGATCTTTCTGGCTAGCAAACCTCCTGCTACATCAATAACTCTGGTGTAAAATGCACTTTGCATTAACCTGCTTCCAATCGCTGAGTTCTAAAGAAGTATCTGCACATTTTTTTCCAAACTCACACAACCATACCTACATAATAATTTTTAGAGAGAGATGTCCATCTGACTTCACCAATACTTGATAATCTGTGATATAGAATTGGACCTTCAACTTGTCTTGTAATTGGATTGAAGGATTGTCCATATTATAAAATCCAATAGATATTTTAATGTCCAAATCAACTCACTTAATATTTAACTGTTACAACTGATAGAGCATTCCAGTACTAAATGGCTTATTAAAAGGTAATACACATTCACAAATTATAATAAAAAGAGCAGTCAAATCTATTTATTCAAATGCAAACACAATTATGCAATATAGTGGTCTCAGATTTAAGTCGTGGGTATAGGTGTATTCTGTGGAATTTGCATGTTCTTCCTGTGCCTGTGTGGGTTTTCTCTGGGTACTGTTAGTTTCCTCCCACAGTCAAGAAATAGGTTTATTAAGTCAATTGGTTATTTTAGTGATGAATAATTCTGCAGCATGGTGCATGCGACTGTGGAGTAGAGAAGTGTCCCTTTTGCAGTGATAGATGGATTGGTGTGATAATCATCAATTATACATGACAACAGTCAATAGTTGTGGACCTGCAAAGTGCCCCTACAACTGTAAGAAAGACATGACATTTTAAATAAAATTAATTATGAAGCGTTGTCAAGTCTTCTCCCATGTCTTAATAATAGACAATAAAAAAACATTTTACTATACTTGGAATAGTATAAGTCACTGAATACATCATTCACTGTTAATCATGTAAACAAATTAACCCCTTGTACTTGTAGTATTGTTGAATAACCAATAAGATAACCCAAACCCATAAGATAACCCACCAATAAGATTTCCATTCCAATCAGAGCCAAAAGCAATGCACAGTAAGGTTTGTCCTTGACCCAATGTGCAAGGTACATGAAACACAAAACTGTGCTGACAAAAAAAAGAAAAAAAGAAAAAGTGCAGTAGGAACAAGATTCATGCAGGGGTAAAAACACAGAGAAGGGTAGGCCAAATATTGTAAAAACTATTTAAAAAAAAACACATTACTGTAACCACATACATCTACTCGAATATAATTATCATATGACAGAGCTCTGACTAGCAGATACCAGGCAGGTTTGCTACTATTTGTGGTCCATTGAAACCATTTCCATTGTGGTCTCTGCTATTTACAGCATGTTCCTGTGTTTGGTTGCGTTGTGAGGATTTGAAGCATATTGTCAAACTGATAGAAATGCTTCCTTAATTTTAAATTATATTTACATTCAACATTGGTCTCTCTTGGGCACTACATTATCAGGATTTCATTAACAGGTATCCCAAGGTATGAAACATCTCACACAACATAGCACAAAGTGTTACATTGAAAAAATGTAAAGAAACAGAAATAACACAACATTAGTCTTTCCTTAATTTCCGTAATTGTATCTAATATACACCAGAGTAATGCCTGCTGCATTTTTTCAGTGTCTTTCCAGACTCGTTTTAGTTATTTGGGAAGTACAATCTGAACTTTGGCGGCATACTCACATAATGGTTAGAATGGTCACCTCACTGTATATAGAAATATAGAATATGGAGAGTTGGATCCATGGATGCATGAACTCGTTTAGTAACAGTTCAGGCCATAAACACTCAAACAAAACAGAGGAAAATTGATACCGCGATTAGGTTAAACTATAAATCAGGCTAGGAAACAAGGAACAAGGCAAGATCAAAGAACTAATACACACGTGCACATAAACACGAATATACTTAAGGGTTAAACACAAATAAACTTAGTTACACCAGTAACGTGCAGTCACGGGAGGCAGGTAAGACACTTGGAAATATAAAATAAAAAATAAATTAAATGGTTATATGTATTCTGTGTTAAATTTCTTTTTCATTTAACTTCACAATTTTTAGAATTGTTTTTTAAAATCGCTTAATTTTCACATTTACCGTTCAAATACTAAGAAGAGACGAGCGCTCAGTGCTGAGCTTCACTGTGGATTTTGCTATCACTATGTTGGGCTGCCATACTATTCAGTGAGACTGTTTTGTTATCCTTCTGCATGTCGCTATTAAAATGTTCCATCATTTTTACTATATGAATGAAATTTAATTTGATCAGCTGGTGTATATAATGCACAGTGTTTATTTTTTATTATCAACAGCTGTATGTGTGTAACTGTAACGGCACCGTGAGGGCAACGAAGAGAGCCGGATCCATGATGCAGTGAAGTGGTGATCTTTATTTATAGAGACTGGTGCAAAGATATTTACAAAGTGAACACGAAAACAAAACACGAAGACACGTAGACGAAGACTATACACGAGATGATACATGAAAGGGATTATATACAAAATGCTAGATACAAAATTACAAGACTATATACAAGATCTACGCAGAACGCGAACATACCAAATAATTCCAAGAAAGCAAGAACTTCTACAAGACAACTATTAACTCTGTACTTCAATAACCCACCATACTTCAATAAGACGTAAATATTAACCTAGTTGCCAGGACGACGAACCTAAACACGGTGGTGGCGCCACGTCTGCTGATGTTGAGCGAGGGGCGGAATTTCGTCTGCTGACGCTGAGCGAGGGGTGGAGCTTGGTACGCCACCTTACAGTAACATATATTCTT
Organism: Pseudolaguvia tuberculata; assembly: GCA_026260255.1. NCBI lineage: Eukaryota > Metazoa > Chordata > Actinopteri > Siluriformes > Sisoridae > Pseudolaguvia > Pseudolaguvia tuberculata. Next base: position 15,388,577 of record JAOTRA010000035.1, on the reverse strand, counting down.
GTGATAAGCGTCCATAAAAAATGCTGAAAAAAAATGCTACAAGACGTTCTCCTAGGGCATATAACAGGCAAGAAACCTACTTGAACATTCATTCTTTAATCTTCTTACCTGCGTATTCCCTAATTCGCGGTCACAGGGGTCTGCTGGTGCCTATCCCAGCACACATATGTCAAGTGGCAGGGTTCTACCCTGGACAGTTCACCAGTCCATCACAACAACCATTCACACACATTCACTCCTATGGGAATTCGACTCACCAATCAACCGAACGTGCATGTTCTTAGACAGTGGGAGGAAACCCACACAAGCGCGGGGAGAACCTGCAAACGCACAGAAAAATCCCCGACCCTGGAATCGAACCCAGGACCTTCTGGGTTGTGAGGCGACCATACTAACCACTACGCCACCACGCCACCCCTTCTTGACTAATCTAGTTTAAACAAACTAACAGAGAACTCAAAAGAACAGAACTAAACATACAAAACTACTGTAAATATACAAAACTAATCTAAACTAAACTACTCTAAACAAAACACTAATCTAGAAATACAAAACTAATCTAAACAAGAACAAGACTAAACATAACAAACATACACATAAACATAACAAAATCAACACGTAACTAAACAGAATGGTCCTAAACACAAGATTATATCATAAACAGTATCACATATTGAAAAAGACTAAACAAAAAAAAGGAAAAAAATACTACAAATATTAAGACTTAACAAAGATTAACTAACAACCACATAATAAACAAAACTATCAAACAGACATAATATTAACAAAAACAAACTTACCAGACATAACTAAAATTGCAGCAAAAAAAAATTAGCTTAACATAGAAACACAAATCTTTAAGTGACAAAACTAAACCAAAATGCATGCTAACAATAACTAAACAAAGACAGTAACCCACTTTTTTCCTGTTCTTTCCATTGTTGTGTTCAGATTAATTTATTAGTTCTGTTTAGAGCCTTAACCCTCAGGGTTTTTTTTGTATGGTATTATCTCCTCATCTCTGGCTCTGCTCTCGCCCTTGTTCTGGTTCTCATCTTGGTGCTGGTTTTTGTGCTATGTTTCTGGTTCTAACCTTTTTCCTCTCCTGGTCTCGCCCTTAGTCCCTCTTTTTCTCTTTCCCTCATTCTGTTCTCTCGTTCCCTCGTTCTGTTCTCTTGTTTCTTCATTCTGTTCTGTGTACTCGTTCTGTTCTCTTGTTCCCTGCCTTCGTTCTGTTGTCTCGTTCCCTGCCCTCGTTCTGTTCGCTTGTGCTCTCATTCTGTTCTCTCGTTCCCTTGTTCTGTTTTCTCTTTCCCTCATTCTGTTCTCTCGTTCCCTCGTTCTGTTCTCTTGTTTCTTTGTTCTGTTCTGTGCCCTCGTTCTGTTCTCTTGTTCCCTGCCTTCGTTCTGTTGTCTCGTTTTCTGCCCTCGTTCTGTTCGCTTGTGCTCTCATTCTGTTCTCTCATTTCCTCGTTCTGTTTTCTCATTCCCTCATTCTGTTCTCTCGTTCCCTCGTTCTGTTCTCTTGTTCCCTGCCTTCATTCTGTTCTCTCGTTCTCTGCCCTCATTCTGTTCTCTCGTGCTCTGGTCTTCATCCTCTAGTGTCCTTGTGCTCTTGTTTTCTCGTTCTACACTTGTTCTCTCGGTTCTCGTCTCCTTCTGCCCCTTGTTCTCTCGGTTCTCGTCTCCTTCTGCCCCTTGTTCTCTCGGTTCTCGTCTTGTTCTGTCTTTGCCCTGGTCTTGTTCCGGTTCTGGTTCTCGCCCTCTCTTTCTGGTTTTTGTTTTCTGGTCTCGCCTTCTAATACTGGTTCTCGTTCTCTGTTCTCGCCCTCTGGGGTGATGAGCATCTTTGGCAAGCTGCCGGTGTACGGTCATGCGCGCGAGCTCAGCTGCGTCTCGTTGCCGAGCGCTGATTGCGCATGCTTCATAAGCCGGCACGATTTCTCCTATGGTTGTTGGATCATTAACCTTTCTGCCATTCTTTTTCCCCGTTTTGTTTTTTAAGTCTTGATCAAGTTTAGAGTTTTTTGATTTTGTCTGATCTCGTCTAGTCTTGTGTAGTCAAGTCTGGTAAATCTCGTCTTTTTTTCAAAAAAGTATTGTTATATTTTAAAATGGACTACTTTAACCCGCCAATCCTGTGTTGGGTTGCGCTCCTTATCCCTGATCCAATACCGTGATGTCTCTCCGGAAGCACAAGGAAAACTTCAAAAGGAAACACAGGCGACATGCAGACTATGCATGGACAAACAACCCAAAAAAACTGACTGACGTGCTTTTACCGCAGTTACTACCTGAGCAAGTCCTGTTGGATCCGTGGTAGGCGGATCATTCTGTAATGGAATATGGAGAGTTGGATCCATGGATGTCGGAACTCGTTTAGTAACAGGTCAGGCCAGAAACACTCATACAATACAAGCAAAGATTGATTCTGCTATCAAGTTAAACTGTAAATCAGACTAGAAAATAAGGAACAAGGAAAGATCATACAACATGCACTAATATACAAGTGTGGAAATAAACAAGAAAACACCTAAGGATAACCACGGACAAGAATAGTTACAACCCTGCGCTTGCATGGGTATTCTCTGGGTAATCTGGTTTCCTCCCACAATTCAAAAGCATGCACATTAAGTTATTCTAAATTGCCTAAATGATTTTGTGTGTGTGTGTGTGTGTGTGTGTGTGTGTGTGTGTGTGTGTGTGTGTGTGTGTGTGTGTGTGTGTGTGT
>JAOTRA010000035.1:15373943-15385746 GCA_026260255.1 Pseudolaguvia tuberculata | reverse complement strand
GATAGATAGATAGATAGATAGATAGATAGATAGATAGATAGATAGATAGATAGATAGATAGATAGATAGATAGAAACCTGATTCCAAAAACGTTGAGGCAAATTGTGAAAACCAAAATGTGGAATTTCAGTATTTTATTCAGAATAAAATATAGATAACATATAAAATGTTTTGAAATGTCATGCCAAATATTGGCTCATTTTGTATTTCATGAGGTTGGAAAAGTTAAATGTAAATATAAGAATCAGCTGGAAGACCAATTTGCAACTATGTCAATTAGCAACATGATTAGGTATAAAAAGATCCTCTCAGAGTGGCAGTGTCTCTCAGAAGTCTAAATAGGCAGAGGATCACCAAGTCCCCCAATGCTTCGGCAAATAATGCTGGCACAATATCAGAAAGGTGTTTCTCAAAGAAAAATTGCAGAGTTAATAATTGCAAAGAATAAACCTTGTCAGTAAACACAATCCACCATGTCATTCATCGTTGCTGGCTAAAACTCTATCAGTTAAAAAAGATATATCTAAACATGATCCAGAAGCGCAGGTGTTTTTTCTGGGTCAAGGCTCATTTGAAATGATAAAAAGTGGCAAAGAAAGTGGAAAACTGTTCTGTGGTCAGACGAATCAAATTTTAAGTTCTTTTTGGGAAACTGGGATGCCATGTCATCCGGACTAAAGAAGACAAGTACAACACCAGTTAACAGCGCTCAGTTCAGAAGCCTGCATCTCTGATTGTATGGGGTTGCAGGAGTGTGTGTGATCTGGGCAGCTTACACATCTGAAAAGGCACAGTCAATGCTGAAAGGTATATCCAAGTTCTAGAACAACATATGCTCCCATCCAGACGTTGATCTTGCATTTTCCAACATGACAATGCCAGACCACGTTCTGCATCAACTACAACATCATGGTTGCATAGGAGAAGGATCTGGGTACCGAAATGGCCAGCCTGCAGTCCAGATCTTTCACCCATAGAAAACATTTGGCGCATCACAAAGAGGAAGATGCTACAAAGAAGACCTTAGACAGTTGAACAACTAGAAGCCTGTATTAGACAAGAATGGGACAACATTCCGTTTCTTAAACTTAAGTAACTTGTCTCCTCAGAGTCCAGATGTTTGCAGACTGTTATAAAAAGAAGAAGTGTTGAGATGTGTTGATGCCTTGGAGTTAAAAATCTACTTATTTTCTCTTTAAAATGATACATTATTCAGTTTAAACATTTGAAATGTCATCTATGTTGTCTTCTGAAATTTGAAACTTCCACATCATTGTATTCTGTTTTTATTTACAATTTGCACAGAGTTCAAATTTTTTTTTGGAATCTGTAATCTGTTTTGTAGATAGACAGACTTGATCAGGCGTGTTCCCAGGCCGGGCCACCAGAGGGCAATTGTGAGACTTTCAGCTTCTATGTTCTATGTGCTCCATGGTTGTTGTCTATGTGTTGTCATTGGGTGATGCTTTTTAAGATTGTGTATTTATATACTCAGTGTTTCAGTTTGTTTTGGTTTTTCTGTGCTTTTGGTTTCACTTTTGTTTATTTGTTGGAATTTATATATGTAATCAGTTGTAGATAAGTTGTGCTGGTAATTGAAGCCAATTGATCTCTAACCAGTCCAACACTGCACTTGCATTCTATCTCAACATCCCAATTGTTACAATATTATTTTAGAATCATTTAGAGCAGAATAGTCAATCTTATGTTAGAAGCCCTTGTTAGCTTTATACCATGTTATCTATCATAGGCTATTGATGAGTTTATTCATGTTGCATACAATCTGCAAATGCATTTAGTTCATGAGATTTAGGTTTTCTGTCATGTGTGCTTAACTTTGAGGTTGATTTTTAGATGAACCTATAGCTCAATGCCATTGATGGCATCATACTGGGTTTTACTGGATAACGCACTACTATCAGACCTTCATTGTTCAAGAACCTAGTGCAGGCACACCGATGGCAGTCTGCCATTACTTTTCAATAGTACATCCAGATAATTCATTAGCCAGATTGTTGCTTGCACTGGAATAAATGCTATAATCTATGAAAACACTGTCCAAGAACTGACTTTTTTTTAGATTTTTTATTATATAAAATTTTTATTTTTATTCATGCATGGGTGAATTTTCATGTTTGTATTTCAAAAACAGAAACTTCACTTCAAGTCTTACCATTTAGACTTTCTCTAGCACCACAGTTCTTAAAATGTGGGGAAAAGGCCCTCTCACCCAGTCAGCCAAATAATTTCCTTAGATAATAATAGCATATTTTAAATTACTGGCATGTATGTGTTTTGTACCAGGATGCAAGCCACCTGGCACAAGCCCACTCATAGCAGGCTATGGAGTTCATGGCCTTGAAGCTAGCTTCATTAAAATGCTAAACAAACAGTCAGTTTTAAGCTGGTCCATTTGCACCATTAATTCTATGACCGCTTATTCCCTCAATTGGGGTTACAGGAGTCTGCTGGAGCCTAAACTAGCGATCTCTGAAAGGGCCACACACATACTCAGGATCAGCTTTTGCTTTCTGATTTTTATATTAGTCAGTATATCTGTTAAAAAACCTGTTTGGATATAGTTTCTATTGTGTGTGTGTGTGTGTGTGATTGCTTGGCTGAATAAAAGCCTAACTGTGCATAAAGAATTCACTCATGGGCAATTTAGAATCACCTGTCAAACATGTTTTTGAATTGTGAAGAAAACTAGAGGAAATGGACGCAGGTAGAACTTACAAACTCCACACAAAGATCCCTTCTCAGAAATTTAACCAGGGACTCTCTTTCTGTGAGGTTACAGTGCTAACCACTGTACCACATTGCAATAATTATGCATCAGTCACCAGGGCAACACGCAGTAAAATGACCTTCACTTTGTGCAAGGTGTGTACAACTATGGTTAGTGAATAACAACTAATTTCTGACTGTAGAAGTGATTTTATCAGTCATTAGACCCAAGATCCTGAAGAAATTTTCAACATTTTTGACTGATATAGCAGCAACAGTAAATGAAAACAGAAAAAAGATGAGTATGTTTTCATTCATTCATTAATTTATCTTCTTACCTTATTATTTAGCTTATTCCCTAATTTGGAATCACGGGGGTCTGCTGGTGCCTGTTCATAGGGCAAGAGGCAGAGGTACAACCTGGACGGGTCTCCAGTCCATTGCAGAGTAACACACAGACAACCACTCACCCAGATTCACTCCTATGGACAATTTAGACTCCCCAATCGACCTAATCTGCATGTTTTTGGACTGTGGGAGGAAAGCGGAGTACACAGAGGAAACCCATGCAAGCGCTGAGAGAACATACAAACTCTGCACAGAAAGATCGCCATCCCGGGAATCGAACCAGAGACCTTCTTGTGGTGAGGCGACCATGCTATCCACCACGCCAACGCACCGCCCTTTTTTATTCATTCATTGCAAATTCATCTTCTAACCTGCTTACTCTCGTTCACAGAGGTCAGCTAGAGCCTATTCCAGCGCACATAAGGCGACCGGCTGGGGTAAGCCCTGGACAGGGCAACCCATCGAACTCCTATGGGCAATTTAGAATCACCATTCAACCTAATATACATATTTTTGGAATGTGGGAGGAAACCAGAGTACCAAGAGAAAACCCACACAAGCACATGAATCGAACCCAGGACCTTCTTGTTGTGAGCCTAACCACTATGCCGCCATGCCGTCAGTATGTTATTGTTCTATTCATTACAATAATAAGATATTAACCAGTCACAAGGTGAAGATAAGATTTGAGGGCTAATTGAAGCAGCCTTTTTTAAACTTTTTATATAAAACTGTGCACATGGCACCACTTTGCAACCTGCAATTCCTGCATTTTGCTGACAAAATTAGAACCTAGTCTATCTCATCTGACTGTCTCTAATTACCATAACATTTCTACCCACAGAGCTGCCAATCACAGAATGTGTTTTTGTCCCAGGGTGCTGCTGAGTTTCCGTGTTCAGTGGCTTACAGCCTAAACTTTGCGATGCACAGAGCAGAAAATTTGTAAGCACACACCCAAATGCAAAATCTGCAAGTTTATGCTTGATTTGATGCATATTAGGATAGTGCTTTTCGCACGGTTAGGCTTAATTTAGCTGAGCAACCACACGCACACGCACACACACCAATCTTATCTACTTTTGCAACAGAAACTGTTCCCACACTCATGGATACAAATTTTTTAACAGATAAAATTAGTAATGACATAAAAATCAGACAGCAAAATACGCTCCTATATTCATTTTGCTTTTGGGGGAAACAATTAATGCACTAAATTGCTAGAAAATTTTGATCACCTGATGTGTTTTTAAACCTCTTATTCCAGATGTACTTATCATTTTGCTGTTAGATTAATGTCTACTATTCTAAAATGCTCCACTATAATTTGTAGCTTGAATGTGAAATTTGTGTTTATTCAGCTATAATAGTATAAGTAAGATCAGGCTGGATTGGGTATTCCAGTTCATCCCAAAGGTGTTCAGTTCATAAGATCAGGACTTTGATTAAAACTACTTTTTATATTTTTATTATTTTTTTATAACTTTTTAATTTTTAGTGCTATCCAATATAACAGGGCATGTGATAATGGAGCCAAGGGACATAGTGCTCAGCGACTTTGTCATGCTAGAACAGTGTTTGAGTCATGCTCTTCAACACTGCTGAAGTTCCAGTGTAATTGTAACTGTTGGCTTCAATATTTGTAGTAACATTTTGGAGAGGAACAACATATGGATCTGATGTGATGCAAAAAGTATTACCTGTCATTCTCAAAGTAAAACAACCCCTCATCTCCTGTCAGTATGTAACACATTACTCCAACTTTGAACCAGACGAGTGAAGCAGCATTACAGGGATACTCTGATGGTAGCATATTAGTCAATGAAATATTAAAATTTAATAAACATGTGAAAATATTGTCTTTCAAGCAAGAATCATGGGGAAGGGGATAGTAGTAAGAGCAGGTATGCTATCTGGTTAAGAAACAGTAGCACTAAGGATGAGACAGGAGGTTAAGTTGATGTTCTCTTTGGCCATGATGAGGTTGGACAGAATTAGAAACAAGCACATCAGTGGGACAAATCATGGTTGACATTTCAGGGACAAGGTCACTGAGGCCAGATTGGACGTGTGCAGAGGAGAGATAGTGGAAATATCGGTGGGTATACTGGATTTTGGAAATGGAGCTGTAGGCAGGAGGTAAACATAGAAGGCCAAGAGGAGGTATTTGGATGGGATCAATGAGGACATGAAGTTAGTTGATGAGTGAGTATGCAGAAGGTGGAAGCAGATGATTTAATGTGGCGACCACTAAAAATAACAAGCAGACACACTAAAACAAAAAATTTAAATATTAACAAAAAAACAATATAGACAAAAATATTTTGGATATCAGATCCCTGAATGTTCATTTAATCATACATTCATCTTCTAACCCGCTGCTAAGGTGTGATATTCCAGTGTACATAGGGCAAAAGGAAGGGGTACACCCTGGACAGGTCACCAGTCCATTACAGGGCCACACATAGACACTCACACAATCACTCCTGTGTAAAATAAACAATCATGTATATGTATGTTTTTGAACTGTGGGAGGAAACCAGAGTCTCTGAAGAATACATATGCAAGCGCAGGGAGAACTTGGCACAGAAAGGCTCCTTGCCCAAGAATCGAACCTGAGACCTCTAAAGGTTCTGATTTTTATTCCTATAATATTGTCTGCATTTTTTTTTTAATGGTGGGTATCTACTCATTCAGCTACTATAGTATTAGTGATATCAGAAATGAATGTTGGGTATAGTTAATGTTCCAGGTCATTCCAAACATGTTCCGTTTAGAGGGGTTGAGTCGAGGATATGTATATTAGGTTGATTTGTGTTAGGTTGAAGTGTGCATCCTGTGTGCACAACGATATGATATATGGAATGCAAGCACAATCCATTTTAATTCGTACCACAATGATTTTGATACCAGAGTGAAAAATAAATTACTTATGAAACCAGACCATCGTTCAATGCGAATAATGAATCATTTGGTCATTAAATCATAAGCAAATTACTGTGTGCTTCGATCAACCACTGCTATAAATAAATAAAAATAGAACATAATGAAAGAGAACTAGCTGGACACATTGTTGCAGAAAGACAGACAGAAATACAAACCATTTACTGCACCATCTCTTTTTCAGAAAAACTTTTTCCTCCCACACTTAAATACTAAGATTTTTTTTCAATTGCTATTCCGGGTCTCTTGTATTCACATTTAAACTAGGCTGGTGGAGATTAGGTAGGAGGCTAGAAGTTATCTTTGTTGCATTTTTGTCAAGGAAACTATAGTCTATTCTTATGAATAAACACACATCTTAAACAAGTGGTAATAAGCCCTGTGTAGAGTTTATAACTCTATCTGCATCTAAATATAAGTATACACAGCTTCTGCACTGCTAAGCTCAATTATACTGTATGTTGACTGACATCACATGGCACGACTGTACTTGCGCAGTTAATTAAACTCTGACACCATTACACTGCATAAAAAAACAATTAGAAGGCACATTCATTGGCAGGCAAGGAAAGAGGCAGAATTTGACACACAAACAAATACACATACAGTATTTTAACACTCGGGCACAGGTGGTCAGTTGGATCAGCTGTGCATTCATATACATACAAATCCCTTGGGCTGCCTTTTTTAAACAGTATTGATTTTCTGACAGATTGGTGACACATGGTTCTACCAAGTGTAATCTATTACTGTGGGTGTGAATGATCTTGCAATTCCAGCTTGGATATGCATCCAAATGAAAACCTTTCATTATAATTTTAAATGATTTTATTCGATACGTGTGGTTGTTACAATATTTATTTGATCATTGTGGTTGTAGCAATAACGTTCAGTAGATCTTCCATTTTCCAAAGCTTGATAACTACAGTTTTGCTAATTACTAAGAACATTAGACAACGTCAACCATCAATGGCTTGGCTCTTGACAAGAGATTTAAAAATAGGGATTCCAAGTAAGAAAGCCCAAGCCATGTTGGCCTGTTCATAATAACCACTTAACATCTTTGAAATTTCCCTGCAAGTGCCTTTCTGTGTAGTTTGGCTTGCTTGGGTTTACTCCAGGTTATCTGATTTCCTCCCACAGTTCAAAACATGCGTTAAGTTTATGAGCAAGAAGTATGAGTGACGTCACCATGAATATAGACTTAGGTGTTGGTATGGCGTTAATATAATAATAAGAAATAAATAAAACCTTTGGGATGAGCTGGAACACACCAACTACACTCGAGACCTCCTCACCTCATATTAGTGTCTTATCTCACTAATACTATTGTAGCTGAATGAACCAAAGTCTCATTCTACCTACAAATTGTAGTGGAAAATTTTAATGCAATAATGGACCTCAATCTAACCGCAAAACTGGAATAAGTTGTTCAAAAACACGAGTTTGATGGTTAGGTGACCACAAACATTTGGAAATTTAGCGTACAAAGACAGACAACCTTATTTTTCTCACCATGCTTGTTTCAATACACTATCAACTAAAAGATAATAGCAAATGTTCACAATAACGTATCAATATAATGTGTAGTATCGATTAAATGCAACTAAATGATGACACTTTCTGTTCTGCCAACATTTTCATAGAGTAATATTTATGGACAACGTTCTGAGTATCTGTGCTGTTTAGGTTTCCAGACACAGAGCTTTGTTGAGACACAGAAGTTTTTCATTTTCACTGTCCTTTTTAAGGACCAGTGAGCAAATTACTTCGAAGTGATGATGTTAACACTTCACATCCTGCTGAATCATAGCACCCCAGTGTGTGAAATGTTCCATGTCCATGTGTTGTTCCTTACATATCTTATTCTCATCTCAGACACAGTAAGCAAAGTTCTGCCTAGATTTTATCAGCCTTACAAAAAACTATATTTACTGAAGGTCAGTTGGGAGGCATTTCTGCTTAACAGCTGCAGTTTCCAGACTGATACTTAGCTTGGTTCACTGCCTGTGTGGAACGTTATATATTCTCTACTCATCATTGTGGGTTAACACTAGTTTTGTATTCCTCCCACTTCACGATTCAAGACTTGGACTGGTGATGGGAGACTGTGGTTTTTTTTTGTTTTTTTATTGTATATTGATGGTTATTGTCCTATTTAGAATGGATTTATGTTTTCTGACATATATAAATGATATCTTTTTATATTTAGACACTAACATTTAAATCCAAATACATCATAAGGTTTTATACTTACACGCGCTATTAAAGTGTAACACCACGTCTCTCGTTCACTTTGACACGTTTTGTTTTGAGTATAAAAAAACCCCCTTGAACTGTTAATGAAGTGGGATTTCCTTGAAGAAAGGAAAAAATTTTTTACCACGTCAGATGTATTCTAAGAGAAGGTGTGTTTACGTAAGCAGAGAGATAATGGAGGTTGTGGTTATTTACATACATCTTAGCATTCCGTTTCCCGTTTTTTTTTTCCTTCCTTCAGCTGGTTGTCACACACACACACACACGCACACTTATGCATGTAGTAGTCGATGATTAGAAATAATCAATAGAAGAGTATAAGATCCTTTCCACAATGTATTACCAGTTCTACACCACCCTGCTATCATATCCATCTATCAGAAATCACCTTGTTTCCCCCTCTCTTCCACTCTCCTTCTTTTTCGGGGGAAGACTAACATTTTATGACTACTGATGCACGGAGACACACGTTTGACACCACAATACACACTAGGGATGCTCAGCTGGCGACAGACTGCGAGAAAGCCATTTAATTGCTGCTTGGGAAGACATGGTGCTAACAGCATCCTTTTGTGATGCCTTAGAATGGCTATAATGGTATACAATTATTTAGCGGGCAAGCTTGACTCACTCAACCATTTTCAGTCTCATATAAAGAGTGTTTATTATAGCCTTAGATTTCATTTTCCCTAACACTCTATATTCTGCTGTTCTCTCAATCATAAGCACTCCCCTGTTCACCGCCCACCAACCAGCATGGGGGGCCAATGGTGAGTCGGTTATAGGTTGGTGACGTTGATTATTTGGAGTGTTACAGGTGAAACGACATATATAATATGTCAATATAAATCTCCATATATGAAGGAAAAGCAGAAATGGAGAGAGAGATAGAGAGAAAGGGAAAGTTCAAGATTATTTTGATAAAGAAGGAAAAGGGAAAAGGAAATCCTCAAGGAAAAATGAGCTGGGGAGAAAGCAGGAAAATTAATGCGACCAAGGTCCACAAGGAAAATGCGTCTGAAAAGGTAGTCAGACATGTGACTAAGGAAGTATCTGATACCATCATTAACATATTAACTGCATGAATATATCTATCAGTTTATGGAGTTTGTCAGGTGTTAAACATTATAACTAATAGATATATATTATTGATCTAATATAACTTAATACAGATAGCCACTTTAATACAGCACACTATAAATGTTTGCTATGTGAAAGGGAGCAGAGAATGGAAGAAATCAGTAACCTGGGTTAAAAAAATCAACCATTTCTGAATATTGAAAACAATATGAAAATTATACGACGGTCAAGTGCGAGCGCACACACTCTACTGCTCGAGTTGTTTTAATAAGTGTACTTGTACAAAGTGATTGAGAAGCTAGGAGAAGTAGAACTTATCCAGGTTGCTTCCACCCACAGTAGGAGCTCCCAGAGACACCAGTGAGTCATCTACACATCTTGTGCTATGTCGCAACCCATTTTTTGTTCATGTAACACTAAGAGAATATGTCAGATGAATAAATGAAATTTCTTGCTTAGGGAAAACTTCTCGTATCTTTCTACAGTTGGTGTGAATAAACTAAAATCTATACCTATAAAATATCTCGGAAATAGATGACAATTTTGGATTGAATGCCAGTTTATTGAAGGGAATCTTACATACCTGAGAAGCATACACATACTTTCAAGGTATTTTAATGTAGCCAACTTGTTTTAGTTTAGGTGTTAACCAGAAGACCTAAAAATTTTAAAAAACAAGATCAAGACCAATTTAACATATTTTGTAGGGTTGCCACACTATTCACTGTTTCACTTAATCACCGACTAACAGAAATCCAGAACTCGGATGCAAAATATACACAAGATAGATTTCATGTAACGTTATTAACGATAAATTAAGAACTGTGCTATTGACACTTAAACACAATCTATATTGATAAAGGAAAGGTTTATCTCAAACACACAACTACAGAAAATTGTGTCTCGTTCATTGGCCGCTATCTTTTACATACCATGAAATACAACAAGAAAAAGGTACAATATCCATCATATAGTATCTCACACACACATACACTCCGACTCAAAACAAGACATCTACTCTACCAAGAGACCAATAGCACTCTCTTGATTCACTCAGCAGTGGATCAATGACTTCAATACATGATTGACACCGCATGACTGATATACAGGCCCCATGACATGTCCACATGAATAAAGCTGAAATAATTGCATCTACTAAACACACACACACACACACACACACACACTATTAAAGATCAATAATTTATTATGCATACTGTATTATAAATAGACACATCATCCAGAAATACTTCCTAATCAACAGCACATTCACAGAACACATTCTGATTTATATCTAGATCAGATTAGATACTCACCTTGCTATAAACACCCCACGAAAGCTCTGTCTCAATCACCATGACAACGATGCCAAACATGCCAAAGATAAGAGCATAGTCACTTAGTCTTTTCCTTTTCTCGAACAGCGCCCTACGGTGGCCAAGCTTATAGCCAATATTTTGATTCTTGCGCTTAGAAGCTTTGGATGCTGTCCTTCCTGTCTCTCCGCCAGACCCACTCCGTCGTCCACTGCCCCCACTTCCTGTCAATCCCAGAGTGCCCCTGCTCTCAGAGAGGGTGTGGTTCTGGTGATAGATAGACATCTGATTAGCCGATGACTCAAGCTCATAGACATGTCCATACGGTGGATCCTCTTTAGAGGAGATGACAATCTCGGGAGGGTTCTGGGGTGCAGTAGTCAAAGAGGAGGAGGGCACTGCTCCATGTCCAGTGGCGACTCCACCTTCTTTGCTATCACTTCCACTATCAGACTCTATGAGGTTTCTGCGTGAAGCACTGAGACGGCTGAGTGGTTTCATCACCCCACCAGTGTACTTGCATGAGCTCATTGCGATCTCTGTAAATGGGTTGCTGTCCCTGCGGTGTACCAGTGGACTGGCCTGCCTGTGCTTGCAACCCCGGTCCCGTTCACGTTCTCGTTCACCTGTTGGTGAGTGAGAAGAATAAAAGAGAGCGTTGTAGACTGGTGATGTTTCACCGCTCAGGCTATGCTGACTGCCCAGGCAGGACGACAGTGGCGTGCTGGTTGGGTGCAGTGCATTTGGGATCGGTGCCGGAAGCTGTGGTGTTGTCACCAAAGGAAGCTTGGGCAAGGAGACTGGCGGAAGGTTTGGGCCAGTTGGTGAAGGTGTGCCATTGAGCCGCTCAAGACTGCTGGTTCCGCCTGTGTGGTTAGAGTGATTGCTGCCCGGATAGTTGCTGGATATGGATGTGTGGGAGATACCACTCAAAGGGTGAGGAGAGTGCTGCTCTTCATCTTCGCTCCCAGCAAGTAGGGCCAAGCTCAACGAGGGAGGGGGATCCATGGCAACCGGGGAACTCTTGCAGGTTTGGGTGTGTTCTCCTTGTGAACTCTGAGAGAGAGAGAGAGAGAGAGAGAGAGAGAGAGAGAGAGAGAGAGAGAGAGAGAGAGAGAGAGAGAGAGAGA
>JAOTRA010000035.1:15331269-15366836 GCA_026260255.1 Pseudolaguvia tuberculata | reverse complement strand
GATGCCCTTCCTAACGCAACCCTCTTCATTTATCCGGGCTTGGGACCGGCACTAAGAATGCACTGGCTTGTGCAACCATAATGGCTGGGTTAATAATAATAATAATAATAATAATAATAACAATAATAATAATAATAATAATAATAATAATAATAAATCAGAGATGAAAGATGTTCATAATTTTATGTTATTCATATAATTTAATCATATTGTTTTTGCAGATAATTTAATAAACAAATGCTATTTTAGGTAGTATCAAACACAAATACATACACCACAACAAAGCCACGTCTATAACCCTGTGGCTGTTAAAAGCCGATATCATCTAGGATTTAAAGTGGGTGCCAGGTATCTTGCCGGGTAATATACATTTTAATGGCTTTGCTGTGCAACATTGCTTTTAGATAAGGCTCCAAAAGTCTAAATCCATTAGCGTACATTTTTTTTACTTATTACAAATTATATTATTGAACAAACTTTAAACATCTTGAGTTTAGTATTTTGTTTTTTTACTTTACATTTTGGCATTTGGTGGCCTACATAAAAAACTTGATATTCATACATCTGAAATAATTATAGGATTAATTATTTTGTGAATTAAACGTTCTAGTTATAGCAGTTCAATCTATACCTATTGTAATGCATACTCCTAATCAGGGTCACAGGAATTTGCTGGAGTCTATCATTGGATGAAAGGCGCATACACGCAAACACAAACTTTAGCAAAAACATATGACATCAGAAGCTTATTAACTTCCTCCTACTTAATTTATTGTACTAGGAACACAGGCAGCTAGAACCTTTTTCTAATTACATTGAATCCCTGGATGGCTTGCTTCATTATGTGTAGCAGAAAATACCTTGGTATGATTATTGACCCAAGGGGCTTACAGTAGATTAATAAAACTGGGATGTTTGCATGCAGTGATGCGCTATGCCTGTTACAGAATGTCTCTCATGTTATTATTGCTAGTTTCACCTACTTTCACTTAGCACACATTGTACATTGCCATTAACTCTTATGTGATAAATTGTATAGCAAATACCCCGATTTATTTTGCTTGAGTTCCATTAGTTTTTTTTTGTGATTACAAAGCATAACACGGACTGTAAAAAGCTAATAGAGACTTTTACACTCAAGTCTCTATTAGTTAAAAGCTAATATAATATAAGCTAGTATTTGGCAGATGCCTTTATTTTGAGCAACAAACATTTATTCTATTTTTTTTAATCCATCTAAGAATTAAACCATCTAAGAAGTCTTTTAGCAATCTATATCTATACCTTCGCCATGTTTTGACTATACAGTTTACAGTCTGTCGCCCAGATGAATATATTTCCCTTTTAATTTATAGATTTTTTGGATTGTATAAATGTGTACATTTAAAAGTTGTTATACAATCTATAGAAATAAAACTATAATACAAATATGATTTTAAACATTTACACAAAAGTTTAGAATCTAAATTGTGTATTTACTACAGTCATTCAATCATTCATCTTATCTGCTTATTCCTTAATTCGGGGTCACAGGGGTTTGCTGGAGTCTATCCCAGCACACTTAGGGCGAGAGGTGGGGGTACACCCTGGACGAGTCGCCAGTCTATTTCAGACAAACAACCATTCACACACACATTCACTCCTATAGACAATTTAGAATCACCAATCAACCTAATTTGGACTGTGGGAGGAAACCGGAGTATCCGGGGAAATCCACGCAAGCTCAGGGAGAACATGCAAACTCCGCTTTGATATAATGTCTCAGATGTTTGCACTCAACTGTGAAACTAATAATTGTTCTTCTTCTGTAAATACTGTATTCTGATTAATAAATACTTGCATGTGGAAAATGCGGCAAAATAAGAGGTTTAATCTCCCTTGTTAGGTTTCCCTAAGAAAAGTGTGGATGTACAGTATGTATAGCAAATTTTTTTAGCAAAGCCATATTAGAGACATGAGTCATTAATAATGTCAAGGAATGTATACAAATGACATTATAAAAAGTATGCGAGTTAGTTTTAAACAGACAAATTGGGGATGAATTTTGAATTTTGAGTCTGTTAATAATGTAAAATATTTCTTATCACAACAAATTGCTGTGTGGTATGATGAGGTATAGTTGCTTCCCAGGTTTATCATGATCTCACTTAACATGTTTTTGTGTGTGGCTTCTTTGAAGACTCTTCAGTTTTCTCCTATTTGCCTGTAAGTCTGGTTGAAGTCTGTGTGTCATTGAACAGTGCATATTGTCAATGGAGTTTTTTTTCCCCGGAAGGGATTAAAACCCTGTTAAAGTCTATCAATGCAACTTATTGTGGTTATATGGTGGGAAAATAGTGGCTTGGTAGTTAAGGTGTTGGACTGATACCAGAAAGACCAGGGTTCAATTCCCAGCACCACCAAGCAACTACTGTGGGCCCCTGAACAAGGCCCTTAACCCCAATTGCTCAGTTGTAAGTCGCTCTGGATAAGGATGTCTGCCAAATGATGTGTATGTAAGATTTGTAGGTTCCGAAAGGATTCATTTTTAGAAGTAATATAAATGTGTGTATTACATATGAATGTAAATTATTAAAATAATGAAACGGCCTGGCTTGTGCTTAGCTTTCAGATAGGTTTGCACTGACTAGTTTGCAACTCTGAACCAAGCATAAATATTTCTGGATACTCATCAGAAATTAGCATTTAAATGTTGTTGGTTTTTTTCCCCCATGCGTGTCTAACTAATGTGTGCCATCATCGCCACTCGTAGCTATACATGCACGCACCATTAAATACTAATTTTACCTTGTCTGATCTTGAAACACATTAAAACATGGTTTCATTTGCGCCTTTATTAAAATTGCTGCAGTGTACTGTGCTTCTAAGATTGAAAGATAGACAACAGATCTGTCTTTTAATCAAAACAAGTCAGTGAAAAATAGAGCTGGCCAGTCTGGAGGATGTATTTACATCAGCTTTAATATTAACTTCCAAATTCAGTGCAAGCAACTTTTGCCGCAATAAGCCAAGATGCTTAATTATTGAATAACAAAAGAAACATGAGACAGGTGCTTATAGTAGTAGTACTGAGGTTGTGCCATCAGATTCCAGGAAATGGACAGATTGTAAAAAATGGGGGGTTTTTTTCTTTAACTTTATCTCATTTTATCTCTAATGTCTGGAATTGTAAAACATGCCTCTGGAGATTCACTCATTTAGTTAAAAGAGTACAAGGCAGTAAGGGGGCGCGGTGGTATAGTAATTATCATGGTCGACTCACAGAAAAAAAGGTCTTGGGTTCGATTCCTGTGGTCTTTGTGTTGAGTTTGCATTTTTTCTTCAGGTATTCTGGTTTCTTCCCTCAGTTCAAAAAGATGTAAATTAGGTTTATTGGTGATTCTAAATTGCCTGTAGGATTATGTGTGTGTGGTGTGTCGTCTATGTGGCCCTGCAATAGACTGGCAACCTGCTCAACTGGCAACTGAGATAGGTGCCAGCAGAACCCAGTGACCCTGAATTAGGGAATAAGCAGGTTAGAAGATGAGTGAGTTCTAAATGAGATGAGAAAGGTGTTTAATGGGGTTGTGTCTGTGAAATGTGTAAGAAAAAAAAAATGCTAATACTAATACTAATCTGCTAATACTATTTTCTTCATGGAAAAATCAGTGTTTAAGTCTCTTAGTAAGAGACATGCTGTAGCACATACAGTTGAGAGATCCTAGACAAGACAATCCTGTGAAGAGGAAATCTGTATGCATCTGGAGCTTAGCACGTATACACTGAGCCTGCAGGCAAATGTACAGAAACAATCCACACCAGTTCCCATACTGCATCAAACCTTATATAGAAACTTGTGCAGACTTCAAATGTCAGGTAAATAAAATCGAAAATTGTATATTATATAATCATGTGAAAAAATAACCTGAAAGTATGTGTATTTTGTAACATATTTGGATATTTACAGCATAACGGAGGGATTCAAGTAATATAACTGAAGAAAAACCATTAAAATTCCTTCATTCATCTTCTTACCCGCTTATTCCCTAATTCGGGGTCACGGGGGTCTGTTGGCGCCGATCCCAACGCACACAGGGCGAGAGGCAAATGACCAATTACACACACATTCATTCTTATGGTCAATTTACAATCATTAATTCACCAAATCTGCATGTTTTTGGACTGTGGGAGGAAACCGGAGTACCAGGTTTACACCTTTTTGTGAGACGACCGTGCTATCCACTGCCCTGCCGTGCCGCTCTACCTTTCTGTATAACCTATTCTAGAAAAGAACAATTTCTAGTGAGGATTAAATTAGGACAGCCTAACATTTATTCTGCTTAATGTATATTTTCACAACAGGTGCACATGATTAGAATATTGTTTCTCTTTTTTCATGGAGTCTGGTTCTATTTAAACCTCAGATATTTAGTTTGGTGTGCGCTTGACTGTTTGTCATAGTGCAAAACATGGTGAAATCGAAAGAGCTGTCTGAAGCCCTCAGAAAAAATATTGTAACAGTTTATGCGATTTTAAAAGATCACAAAAGATTTTCTGCAAAATAGTCTACAAGTGGAGGACATTTAAAACAACTGACAACACGCCAAGGTTCATTTAACCAAGTGAGTTCACTCAGAGAGCAAACCGCAAGATGCTAAAGAATGTCACCAAAAGTATCTTTTGTTACAGTTGAAGTGAAAGTGTGTGACTAAGAAAGAGTGTACAATATCTTTTCATGTTGGATGTGCAAGGAGGAAACCTTTGATCTCAAAGGCCAGACTCCATTTTGCCAAAGAAAACATAGGCCAAGAGTTCTGAAATAATGTTCTTTGGACAGATGGGCCTAAAATGTTATCTGTACACTGCAACAGAAGGCATATTTTGCGCAAACAAAATACAGCATTCCAGAAAAACGAAACTTCATACCAACAGTGAAACATATAGGTGGAAGTGTCTGGTTAGGGGATTTTCTGTTGCAGCAGGACCTGGCCAGCTAATAATCATAGAATGTATCCTGAACTCTATCGTGTATCTGAGGAGCATTTAAGAGCATCTGCAGAAATGAACCCCACAACATCTACCAAGCCCAAATCTGACTTTTATTGAGATGCTCTAAAACTACAGAAAACGGGTTGTAGATGCAAGAAACACGTTTCAAACGCATCTCTTACACTTTGTACTTTCTATATACTGCACTCCATTGTCTTACTCTAACATCTAGTGTTTATATTCCATATTTTAAACAAGAGAGGATTAAGGCTCGTGTTAAAATCGAAAGACTCTTCGGCAGATCCTATTAAACTTGAAAGGCGGTGATGCAGAATATCTAGAAAACAGATGCAACCTTTTTGATGAAAAGATGCAAATAAAAATCCACCCTTTACGAGCTATACTAATGCAACTGTTCTGGCTGTACACCATCCTTATATAAATATCTTCAAAACACAATGTTACAATCCCTCCTTTACAGTAACACACACACGTTCATTCACTTCCTCTCCTATTAGAACAATCTGCACTTTTTAGATTTGCTAATGGACAACCCAGCAGCCCACGCACACACTCCACTGTGCCCATCTTTACAACCCTCTGACAGCATATTAAAATTCACAAGCTGCTTCAACTTTGAACAAAATATATGCTGCTTCAGAGTAACCCAAACAGTGTTTCCTAGACTCTGGAGAATTTTTGAATGATATAATAAGCAAAGTTATAAAAGGATAATAAAACAGAGTGCTTCCCTTGCAGATGCCTTGTAGCACTAAGAGGAGACCAAATGATGTTTTCTTTGCCTCTTAGGTTACTAACGTGTTTGTGATTAAGGGCATTTAGAGTTAGTGCGGATATCTGAAATGGCTGCTTACTTAGGGCTTAGGTTACAAAAGACCATATTTTATATATAATTATTATTTTTTTATTTAGCGTTGTAATGACATGGTGGTAAGCAAAGTCATCTTGAAGCAAGTAGGTCCCGTGTTCGATTCCTGGGCAAGAGTTTGCATGTTCTCCCCATCCTCACATGGGTTTAGTACAGGTACTCCTACTACAGTCCCAAAACATGTGCATTATTTTGATTTTCTAAATTGCCCATATGAGTGTGAGGTAGACTGATGACCTGTCCAGGGCTTACCCCTGTATTATGTTCTATGGGCACTAGGATAGTCTCCAGCAGAACCCTGTAAACCTGAGTTAGGGAATAAAAGGGTTAGATGATGAAGACAATGATCATTTTTTTTCTTTTGTCTTAGAAATATTTATTTTTCAGATTTCCTAGGTCTCTTATCATATCTATAATCTGGGCTTTCAAATTATATAATTGACAGTAATACTGTAGCTTAGCATACATTACATTTTATTAACTTAAAAATATATATATATTTAAATAACTTTTATTAAGTTAAAAAAATATATTAACTTAAAAGCTAGAATCTACAATTCACTGGTTAGTTAAGGACTAAATACTTAATGTGAATGGTTGTTTGTCTGTGTTGTCCTGAGATGGACTGGCAACCCGTGTGCCTCTGCCTCTCACCCTATGTGTGCTGGGATGGGTGCAGCAGACCCCCGTGACCCCAGATTTGGGAATAAGCGGGTAAGGGAATGAATGAATGAATGAATGAATGAATACTTAATGGAAATTAATAGAAATTGGAACTGTACATTTTCCTGCCTTTAAACTGCATTTCAGTCACAGTGAATTGAAATTTTGCAAAGTAGCATATGAGCCTAAATAAACATTTTTTGTTAAGTCTGGATCAACATTTCATTCAACCAATCATAACCATCTGTCATCAATGTGTGCCGACCAAATCCGCCTCAATCCATTTATAAATCTTTTCCCACCTTGTTAATGCTGCATGCTGTGCTGAACAAATGTATGTATGTGTAGTCTGTGATTGATTTAGTGGTTAGCACTGTTTCCTTACAGCAAGAAGGCTCGGGTTCGATTCCCAGATTTGAGGTCTTTCTTTGTAGAGTTGCATGTTCTCCCAGTGTTTGCGTGGATTTACTCCAGGTACTCTGGTTTTCTACCACAGTCCAAAACATTTTAGGTTATGGCCCTGTGATGGTATGGTAACCTACTTCTAACTTTCGACCTTCAGAAAGCTGGAATAGGCTCTACGGGGATTCCACAGTGACCCTGAATTAGTGAAAAAGCAGGTATAGAAGAGGAATGAATGAATGAATGTTTAGTAACATGTAAATATTTCACTCGTATTTGTGACCAAAAATAGATTTTTTTGTTTGTGTATCGTAAGGTGTGTGTATATCAATAAAAACTGGAATAGGCTCTACACACCTTTTTTTTTTTCAAATGCATGGTTATAAAACTTTCTTGTAACAGGAAATCCTGTTTAAGAATATTGCTCTTTTACAAGTTGATCGATTTAGATCGCTTTATTGTTCATTAATGACTTGTTTATGATTCACTGGCTAAATTCATTCATGTTTTATTTTTAATTATTCTTAATAATACAGGGCGGCACGGTGATTGATAACGCGGTTGCCTCACAACAACAAGATCCAAGGCTCGATTCCTGGGCCAGGGATTTATCTTTTGCAGAGTTTGCATGTTCTCCCTGCGCTTGCGTGGGTTTCCTCCGGGTACTCCGGTTTCCTCCCACAGTCTAAAAACACGCACATTAGGTCGATTTGGTGATTCTAAATTGCCCATAGTAGTGAATGTGTGTGTGAATGGTTGTTTATGTCCTGAGATGGACTGGAGACTGTCCAGGGTGTACCCCTGCCTTTCACCTTATTTGCGCTGGGAAAGGGACCAGCAGACCCCTGTGACTCCAAATTAAGGAATAAGAGGGCAAGAAGATGAATGAATAACTCAGATTTGTATCTTTGCACTTTGTCTTAGTGCACAGACTGTAGGTTATAGATCTATTTATATACTTATCATTAATTGATTCTGTTACTGGCTCTGTTCTTTTACTCTGCACAATTCCAATTAAGCCAAATCTCATATTTTCATTTATTAATAATTTAACCTTTACATTCCTGAACCAATGTTATCTGCTATTCCTCCAAGATGTTCTACAAAGAATGAAAATGTAGATGGCCAAGGTGGGGTCCAGGGTATATCTCCTCTGGTCAGATTAACCACCAGGTTGTTCCATGCTGCAGTAAAGTTAGATTGTGCAAAACATACACCTGCTTCCGGTAGTTTTGTCCAAATGACCATATACGCAGACACTGTCTTCACTGGGGATTTGTGTCTGGGACTCAATTAGTTATCCTGTCTATGATGTTAATGACAAGATGCTGTAAATGAATACCCAACAGATCGGAGTGAATGAAGAGATGATGTAAAGAATTCTGGGTCATATACTGTAATAGACCGGTTTATTTAATTTGGATGAATCCAGTCATGTCCAGCTGCCACTTTAAAGTTAAAGTGGTTGAAACACTAATTTGCTTTGCTTTCTTTAAATTGTTTTTCAAGCTACTTTATTTAGAGATTTGGCTTTTTTTCACAAACCCCACGTTTCCTTTCTGTCTACTTTTAATCTCTAACCACAAATGGTTCACTAGTCCATTTACTTTATTTCTTCTGACACAACAGTGACCTTCTTAGTGGCTGTTATTTCATGTATCCCAGGCTGGTCTAATTATCCAGCCAGTTTCAGTTTTAATGTGCACTGCTGCAACATCTATAATATAGGACATTATGCTTTTAAAAAATGTTTGCTAAGTGTAGAGACAATCATGTCAATTCCACATTCTAGGCACACAGTGGAAGCTATTTACAGTGAAGATGAAGTGCTTTACGGGGCTAGAGATGGAAATATGCTAGGCGTGACCACATGGTCACCGTCTTTATAGGGAAATAAAACGCATCAAATGACTTACTACTGCTTTGGATTCTGGGGAAACCTCATTTTCACATAAGTGTCTTTATTACACGTGGATAGCCATCATAGCAGAGCGTACCATCTGCTCAAACCACCAACCATACCAGAGTGCCTCAACAAGCTGATGCCATGTGGCATGCAACAACTGCCAAATTAATTTCCCTGTATGTATCTTGCTTGGACTACAGGATACTTATTTGTATTCTAATGTAGCAAAACAGATGCTAGCACACCGATGGGGGACATAAAGTCATCCCCATCGCAAAATGACAATTTCAAAAGTAACTTAATCGTCTGATTTGTTCTATTTACAGTTTTTACTGACATGATTGAGATCTTATTTTTTAAGACTTTACAATGTGTAGTTTAAGGAACAGCTAGTTGGTGGTCCAGAGAATTGAAAACATAGCCTTTTGATCAGCAGTCAAACCACTTAACCAGTAAGCTACCACTTGCTCTCAATCAATGCTATAAAACCTATAATCGGTTGATGCATTTTTAGTCAAATCCCGTTCTGTCAAATCCCGTTCTGAGACATTTAGTAATTGTGTTTTTCTAATATTTCTTTGATTGCATACCTAATTTTAGGAACATGAGATTAGATTGCATAGTTGGTTATAATATGGCAATGGTTAAGGGTGGAAAGGGTTAAGGTTTTACTCAATAGCAGTAAGAAAATGTTGACCAGACCAGTTGAACATGTTATATCTGTATATTTCCAGAGATTCGAATCTTTCTGTATCACTTACGGAATCAAGTCTCAAGTTCTTTTGAGTTAATTGAGTTAGTAGAAAATGACTGCTTTTACATTGGTCCTTCCACTAAGGGGCACTGACTGAATCACTAGAATCCTTGGACTCATGAATATTATTTAACGACAACTGAATGATGTGATTGTCATGTTATTTGACCTGGATGAATCCCTCTAATCTACAAACTATAGAATTATTATTATTCTATAACTATTTGAGCTATTACTGCCCATTCATTCATTCATTCATTCATTCATCTTCTTACTCGCTTATTCCCTAATTCGGGGTCACGGGGGTCTGCTGCGCCTATCCCAGCTCACATATGGTGAGAGGTGAGGGTACACCCTGTATGAGTCGCCAGTCCATCTCAGGGCAACACATAGACAATCAACCATTCACACACACATTCATTTCTATGGACAATTTAGAATCACCAAATCACCTAATATGCATGTTTTTGGACTGTGGGAGGAAACCGGAGTACCCAGAGGAAACCCACACAATCGCGGGGAGAACATGCAAGCTCCGCACAGAAAGATCCCCGGCCTGGGATTCGAACCTGGGACCTTCTTGTTGTGAGGTGACCGTACTATCCACTACACCACCGCCCTGCAATAATTCATTCATTTTTTATTTACTCACTGGGATTAGTACAGTTGTTTTCTAATATAGTGAAGGTTTAAGAAGGTTAACACCACTACAAACAGCTACCACCTAACATTTAAGAGCCTGAAATGGAGACAATCGCAGCAACTGTTACAGTCAAAATGGCAACATGCAGAGTAAAATAGTCAAAAGAGAAATTGTATATGATGATCACCTCACAACAATCACAGTATTGATTACATTGATGTAAGACAATCATGCCAGCTTTGACTCAAGTGAATGGTAAAATAAATAAATGTTTATTTTGGTGCTATAACTAAAATTGCATTTTATTTTACCCTGATGTATTCATCAAGATAGCTCTTTAAATGGGTAGTTATACTGACAAATCCACAAAAGGGGCTTTAGACAATAACCCAACTGAAATACTTGAAATGAAAATGACTTCACCTATTTTATTACTGAACAGGGTATATTCTGGACAGTAATGACTACACCCACACACACACACACACACACACACACACACACACACACACACACACACACTCCTATGGGCAATTATAATTACCAATCAACCTAATGGACATGTTATTGGATTGTGGGAGGAAACCAGAGTACCCATAGAAAACCGGAGTTGGTCTGTAGGACATGCATGCATTTGTGGTCTGCTAAGGGTCACTTGTTTTACACAGTAGGTGAAGTTATAATTTGCTGATTGTTTGTTTGGTTTGAATGTCTTGCATTTGGTTCTTTGTCACATGGTCAAGGACGGGATAAAAAGGATTTTAACTAGTGCTCTGGGCTTTTTCTTTATCTGATGCCTTCTTTTCTGGTCTGGGGCTTTACCCTGCTCTGTCTATCTTTGCTGGGGCTCTATTCACCTTTATTTCTTTCTTGCGTGAGTTTACTCTGGGTACTCTGGTTTCCTCCTCACAGTCCAAAAACATGTAGGTTGGGTTAATTGGATATTCTAAATTGCCCATGGGAGTAAGTTTGTGTGTGACTCTGATTAAATGGCAACCTGCTCAGATTGTACCCCTCCTCTTTTGCCCTTTAAAGAACTGGGATAGTCTCCAACAGAGCCAGAATTAGGGAGTAAGCTGGTATAGAAAATAAATGATCAAGGAATCTATTGCAAATGTCAGCAGTTTTGTAATTCTCCCCACTGCATTTGGTAGGCCAAATGGAAAATGCAATGGAGCCATGATGTGAGTTAGCTATGCCCACTTATGTCATGGTATACAGGGAATAATAACAATAGTAATCAGGGTTTTGATGTATCTAGATACATGTACTGTATATTGCTTGACACATTTAGGTACATTTACTTTTTGAGGACCACTACTCTTAATCTGGGTGACGTGATGGTTTAGTGGTTAGCATGGTCACCTCACAAAAAGTCTCCGGTTCAATTCCTGGGCTGGGGATTTTTCTGTGCCTTTGCATGAGTTTCCTCTGGGTACTCCGGTTTCTTTCCACAGTCCAAAAACCTGTACATTAGGTTGATTCTAAATTGCCCATAGGAGTGAGTGTGTGTCTGTATCTGTGTGGCCCTGCGATGGACTGGCAACCTGTCCAGGGTGTACCCTTCCCGCTCGCTTTATGAGTGCTGGGACGGGCTCCAGTAAACCCCGTGACCTCGAATTAGGGAATAAGCGGGCAAGAAGATGAATGAAAGAATGATCTTAGAGTGCAAAGAAATTTGTGTAATACTCGTTCAAGTGCAATCGTTCAATTAAACAGTCTCTCCTTTTTTAATCAATTTAATAATATAGAAAGTAGAGGCATATTAATAAAATGGATGTACAAGGTACAAAACTGTGACTGAGCACAGATAATTAAAATATGATACAATTAACTAATTAGACTTAAGCCGTCAGGGTCCATACCAATTTTTTCCCAGTTTTAATTATATACATAAAAAACTGTTTTGCTGCAGTTGCACTACTGTTTATCATTGGAATGATAAGAACAACTTCTTAACGTCAATATAGACCAGAAAGTTTATTCCCGATGCACTTTCAGTCCAGTTGGACGATAGTCACATGGCTATACGGACACGTACGCTGGAATGTTCAACCATGTTGTTCAAGAGTTGGTGGACAAACTACTCCTGGGCTCTTGGATCTATTGTAGCTTTTAATGAGGGCATGTGCCAAATGTCAGAATGTATAAAATCACTCATTGTTTAGTTCAGTAATGACCTTTCTTGCTAGAAATAATACATCCCATATTTCATCCTTCGTCCTTATATGCATCATTAGCCTTGAAGTGTCACATATTGCCCTTTTCTTAAATCTTTTTTTCTTTTATTTGTGAAAGGAACATGCCTGCTTCAAACAGATGCGCGTTTTTATCTTTTACTGGGAAGTACTAGATATTTACAGAGAGCTAAATACAGCCTAACACATGTACAGCGACAGTTGGTGTGTAGGAGGTGGTGTTCATGGGAAAGCCCATGAAGGTCTCTCACATGAACACACAAACACTTCTCAAATATCAGATTAATGTACTTGTTAGCAGGGGCACCACTAAAGAGGGAAAGTTAGGACCATTCTACTCACTTTGGTGGCCTGTCAAAGATCTAGTAAGTAGCAGTAGTAACAGTAGTAGCAGTAATATAATGGTTAGAATGGGTGTGGCAGGAGGACCCCAACCTTCCATAGGATTGCTAGATCAAACAAGCTTATTATTATCCTAATTCAGGGTCACAGGGGTTTCATGGAGCCTATCCCGGCGCACTTATGGTGAGAGACAGGAGTACACTCTGGACAGTTCATCACAGGGCACACATAAACGAACAACCACACACACATTCACTCCTATGGGCAATTTATCCTCATCAATCAACGTAATGTACTGGAGGAAACCGACGCAAGCGCGGGGAGAATGAGCAAACTTCGCACAAAATTGAACCCGGGACCTTCTTGTTGTGAGGCAACCGTACTAACTACTATGCCACCACACCGCCCCAAACAAGTTTATGTGAAAGTATTTGTTTTGCAGTTCTTTAGCCACTTAGTAAATTGCTCATTCGGAACAATTAGTTAAGCTGTTTGCAGAATTCGGTTACATCTATCTTTCCATCCCAAACGTCCATTCCTTTTTTTTATTATCTATACACACTGAAGACAGCGGTGAAGGGAATGAGAGACTACACAAATGAGACCATTTATTCTCATTCTGAAGGCACTGATTGCCCCTTTTACACAGCTTACTGGACCAAACCCATATTTCATATTTCACTCTCTCTGGATCAGGATTTCTGCCTCTACTCTGCCTTTTAAGAGCTCTGAGCGGAGATAAAGTGGACATGTTAATGTATCTGCAGTAGAACCGCTAAGTGTATGTAGGCTATAAGTGATTTTGGACTTCAGTCATCTCGAACTAACTCAGCTTTCATGTTGATTCCAGCAATAGGCAACTTTGTGATGAAGGTTAAGGATGTTGATATGTGGAGAAACAGTATTTTCTTTTACATTTTTATTTAATTAAGCAATGAAATTGTATATGGTACATGAATTGGTACCAACCGAATGAGAATAAAACAGTCAAATAAACTGAAGACGGATTTATTGTACCCAACAAATGTTTGTGCTGTGAATTGAACCTTTCTGTTGACTGTTTTCACACCCAATCAGCTGTTAGCCATAAAAAGCTGCACTACAGATGATATCTAATAAATGAAATGTGCTATAAAAATATGGAAACAAATGTAGGGCACTGTGATGGACTGGCGACCCGTCCAGGGTGTACCCCCGCCTCTCGCCCTGTGTGTACTGGGATAGGCGCAGCAGATAGGGTAAGAAGATAAATGAATGTAATGCAATGGAGTTACAGACATATTTAAACCTAGCTTAAACTCAAGACCTAAAGACAAAAGTAACGAACGTCTTGATTTACTGTTAAGACATTACCAATCGCCAGTCAACTTAAAAACAAATAATTGAAAGTAAAAGTGTGGGGTTTTTTTTATTATCAAATAACAATAAATTCTGGATTGATTATCCTACAAAGTTAAAACAATTTCCACTCAAGAATGTCACAGCAACAGAACAGACATTTTTTCTTGTACAGATATCATAAAAAAGCAAAAACTCACATTTAACACATGCACACATCTATACATACACACACACAAAAGGCTGGGAAAAAAATACACCTAACTTTTGCTTCTCAAAAAGAACATAATAAAAACAGAACTTAGAACATGAACAGATGATGCACTTAGACTAACTTAAACAATTTCAACATCACAGCCATCAGTACTGGCTAAAAGCAACACAAATTTATGAAAACTTTATATAAAATATATACACAAAATATATACATATACATAAACACACACACGTATATAAACTCACACATGGTGTGATGAGACCTTATATACATTTGGGAGCGTATGTATCTGTATGTACATCATGTATACATTTCAATGTACAAGCTATTCAAATTAGTTTTGATTGGCTGAGATAAAGAGATCAAGCAAATGTGTATTGTATAGCTGGATTGATAGATAAATAGGTAGATGGGGGAAGGATGGGTGTCTGGAGTAGAATGAACTGTTTATTCTAATCTGCATCCGTTATTGTTATTTAAAAACGGTTTTGTATTTTAGCTCCAGGAATGTGAATGCAATGTGACAAAAAAAGCACCTCGGTTCACAAGTTTAACTTTACTGGGAAACTATAGAAGAAAGAGAGCGAAACAAGCGACAGGAAGATCTGCGATAAAGCCTATTAATTCCCAAGTGAAATGGAACACATTTGTTGTTCTCAAACTACAAAAAACTTTCTTTGAACCTCTGCTTATATGCATCCACCAGCCTGAGACAGATCCCGAGCTCAGTGCTTCATGTAGCACTTAGTGCAGAGCACAGTTTAGAGAGGCTTCCAAAGAAAGTGCCATACATCATTCCCATACACAAGCTGGTATTTTATCGATTTTTTTTTCCAACTCAGGCTGAAGTAATCCAAGAGATCCCCTGCACTTTTTTCTTCCCGCTCTCTTTCTCTGTCCTAAGTTGTGTCCCATACATCAATCATTCTTCTATAACCTGAAAGCTTTCAATCGCTGACTGTCCTTTTCATTCATACCCAGTCCCTCCTCCACTTGCTTTCTTCTTTTGTTTTTACAAAGCTGAAACAATGTTTTGAGCTTCACTTTCTGAAGCCTCAAAGCTCTTCTCCTCTTGAGGCCTGCCGATCCAGGTTCCGTAACCCAGCTGACTCAGAGCTTTGTAGAACTGCTCCTTGGCCTGCTGGAAAGAACGGGCAGCCATCTTAGCATGGGCATAGGAAGTCAACGATAGCAGGTCACGGCGGCCAGCTCTCCTGCACACGTCGCGGAAATGACGGAACAGATTTGATTTGGAAACGCGCGACACCTCCAGCTTTGGACTGCGCAGAAGGATAAATAGATGGAAAACCAATATTAAAAGTCTGCACCAATTAAATTGCACTGAGATTAATATTCATGACCTAATATTTTAGGAAATATGTATATATAACGCACACAAACACAAATTAGGGCTGTGTATTGGCAAGAGCTAAAATATGATACCCATGAGGGAGTTGCTAGTTAATGAAACGAAATTAATTGTAGCTCGCTTTGGATAAGCATGTCTACCAAATGCTGTAAATGAAAAATCAGGATACACGGGAAATGGAATAGTTACATCACAACACATTAAAAATTGAAACAAATAGCTAAAATAACAAATACAAAGCCAGAGGCATCCTAATTATTCCTCCATGCTCGATTCTGAAACAATGGCCAAATGTGTCAGTGATAGTAACAACACTAGAGGGGCGAATAGTTTGAGACACACTGAGATTAATGCAAAGATAAATCAGTTTAAAACAGAATTGACATGGATGTATGGAGATTTGGTTAGAATATCGATACACTATACTATTGTGAGAAATATATTACGATAGGTTAGCTTTTAATACATTGCTGATATACATGTTAAATATTTTTTGTCCTTCGGCTGCTCCCGTTAGGGATTGCCACAACGGATCTGTGATTCGCACATTAGACTTGGCGGGGTTTTACGTTGGATACCTTCCTAACGCAAGCCTCCCATTTATCCGGGTTTGGGGACCGACACTAAGGCTACTCCCTAATGGCTTGGTATTTATGGCCAATTTAGACTCACCAATCCACCTAATGTACATGTTTTTTGAACAGTGGGAGAAAACCGGAGTACCCGGGAGAAACCCCACGCAAGTGCGGGGAGAACATGCAAACTCCACACAGAAAGACCCCAGACCCGGGAATCGAACCTGGGACCTTCTAATTGTGAGGCGAGCGTGCTAACCACTCCAACCGCGCCACCTGATATACATATATGAGAAATCCATATAATAATATACCCAAGAATTTTATTTTATAAGCTATATATTATGTATTATATAGCTTATAAAACAAAAACATCTGCTAAATCAGGAGAACATTAAGCATTATAATTTAATCAATATCAATAAGCCATTTAAAATCTAAATATATTTGCTGAACTTATTTTGTTTGCCATTACTTTTTGTTGGTGTTTTTCAATTTTATGACTGTGTGAACCGGCAATAGTTGTTCTCTATGGTCTGACCGATTGCTTTGTTAGATCTTTGTCTCATTGGCAGGTCACGCGACACAATGTTCTGTTTGCAGACTGTGACTGTCGGGTTCTTTACCTGTCTACTTTGCCCTTGGTTCCATCAAGTATTTCTACTTTTAGTTGGTCTGGCAGGCTCCAGTTAACACTGGATTCTTTGGTCTTTCCTGTGTGCCGTGTTGAGTCATACACACTAACTCTGCCAACCTACATACACACGAGAGAAATGTGTTCAATTGTAATATGCTTAACCCTAATGTATGGTTTACTTTCACCTGCTGAACATTAGAAGAATTTGACATTTTTGAGAACAGATTTATTCCGATTATATCTACACTATACTGCCAAAGGTTTGTGGTCACCTGACCATCAGATACCGATGGGTTTCCTCTCCAAACTATGCTACTAATATGGAAGTACACAGTTGTCTATAATGTTTTGTTGTATGTTGTAGCATTAATTACTGAAACTAAGAGACGCCAATACTGTTCCAGCATGACAACGACCCTGAGCACGAAATCTCTGCGCACCATTATCACATGCTATTTCAGCATTAGGTGGCTATAGTAAATTTTGGTGTCATGTCATTGGAGTGGCATCATTTTTGCATCTCTGTTTTTGTTATGCTTTGCTTTGCAATGTATCTGTTGAATTAAATAAATTTTATTTTAGAACTTAAATGTTACAATGTCCATAAGCTACAAATTATATATTTAAATGAATTTGCTTCAAAAATACATTTTCAAGGGTGATCAAACATTCCCAAAAACAGTGTATATTATATTTTATTGCATGTGTGTAAGTATACCTCTGGGTGGCAAAGTTTAAATTGAGAGGGCAAGCTTTTCAACAATTCACTGCCCTCTCTTGCCAATCGGCAACACACGGCTCGAGTCAAATGGCCGTGGTTGTACAGGTAACCTAAAGAAACATAAAAACACTCACGCATTTCCATATTTCATCAGTTATGGTTCAGAGTCTGTATGCATCTGTACTGTACCCAGCGTTATGGACTGCAGGTACACAGGGTGCATAAAATGGCTGAGCAGAGCCCCCTGGAGGCCCAGCACGTTCCAGCGCAGAATCTTGTCACTGCAGCTCATGGTTCTGAGACGCTCGCCATGCTGGATTCCGTCCCAGGTGGGCACAATTGTACTGGACTCTACCGGGATGGTCCCCTCACCTGGGATAGAGCGAAATACGTGAGAAATAGGAATACAATAAATATGATTCAGATTTAGCACTGCTATATTTACGCAAAAAGAAAAATGCATCACCAAACCATAGTTGACATTCTGTATGCAGTTTGATGTGGACATGTTCCCAAATTAAGCCACATTCCACATGTATGCCCTAATTAATTCTCCTGCTTACATTAAAAACCACTCATCGGACTTATGACCCCAGCTTAACCTAAAAAGCTCTTAAAGACTAATAGACAAGCATTCAACTTCTGCAACTGGATTAAGGATCATTAGTACACTGGATGCTATGCAATCTCACTCACTTATAAACAGTTAGAAGAGGTGACCTATTATCTGTAAGACTGGACAAGGGCTCACCATTTTCCACTTTGGTCCTGAGTTTGCCCTGTTTAGCATTTTCAAACACTGGCACGTGAGCCGAGCCGATGACCTCTGCTACCTCGCTGCACGATTTATCGAACAGTGCGCCGTCCCCACATGGAGCGGTACTGAAGGACACAACAGGTATGGTGGAATACGGCTACATGCTATTATTAACTGTAATTGTGTAAACCTGCCTAATTATCTGTTTATTAATATAGTCTTCTGTCCTATATTGCTGTGCTAATGCTCCTCATACCTGATGTACAGATGGAAAGTGATGACATCTTTAATCTTCAGCATACCATCCTCCGCAAGCTCAAATATGTTGTCTTCTTCTGGTCTTTCCCAATGCTTCATCAACTCACCGTACAAAAAGCTATGCAAAAGAGAGGAAGAGCCAAATAGAGAAAAATGGAGAGAAAAATGGATGGGTGGCTGCCAAAGCTGAGGGCAGACAGACTACAGAGTCTCAAACATCTCAGAGATAGAGCTGCAGTGCATACAAATTTACTTGTCTTGTTAATATATTTATGAGAATGAAATAAGACTCTAATACTGGAATGGACAAAAATGTATCTTGGAAGAGTGCAGATGTAAAATGATACCGGATGAAGCCTCTTCTGGAAATGATTTCAGCATGGCAGTCGTTAACGGTATCACCTTTAAGACTCAGTTCCTCTCCTTTAACGCATCGATTTCCTGTAACAGACAAAAACGGTAATGAAATCAACACAATGTGTGTTTTCAAGTTTAACCTCCTAACACTCTCAACTGCTTTTACAGTAACTAACAATAAGCATGTTGGTGTCTTGGGTTGACTCAACATTGTTTGAGTAATGTTTTTGGCACCCAATTAAACGGACATCTTTTTATTTTTTATATGCAAAAGTGGGAAATAATTGTTGTTTAATTAATCCACAATTGTATTTAATATTGTATATAATGTATATTT
Organism: Pseudolaguvia tuberculata; assembly: GCA_026260255.1. Classification (NCBI taxonomy): domain Eukaryota; kingdom Metazoa; phylum Chordata; class Actinopteri; order Siluriformes; family Sisoridae; genus Pseudolaguvia; species Pseudolaguvia tuberculata. The sequence goes on along the minus strand of JAOTRA010000035.1, from coordinate 15,347,505 downwards.
ATTATACGTGTGAACCACAGAGCCTACAGGAAGGATGTAACCAGTCAATTCACCAAGAGATGCGTGTAATATGATGCATACCTGTCCCAAGGCTGACGACTGTGCCCAGACTGTCAGCACCTCTCTTCATGATGATCGTGGCAAGGATTTTCCTACCCAATAGGCTGTGCTGAATGCGTGCAGTGAGTGCATTGAAGCGCTGGTGACTGAGCATGGCAAACTGATCGTGCACTGTGCTACCCGACACCGGCAACTGCGTCAAATACATTTGAATAAAAATTAGCAATCGTCTTTATCATAGTAATTAATGATAAAGAGGAAGAGTCAGAATACCTCTGCTGTGAGCTCCCCGGTGCGTGCTGCCTTTTCCGCCTCTCCAATCAACACTCTGAGAGCCGCATCTGCCGCTTCCTGCTTGCCCTGCTTTTTGGTGCTCGCACACACCGCAGGAAACCAGCGACCTCCCAGTTTAGCCTGATATGTAAAGCTATAATCCAGATACAAAAAAATACTTTTAGTAAAACAACACAATACAATTAAAGTTTCTTTATAAAAATAATCTTTTAAAAGATTTTCATTCTATGTACTTTAATGCTCAAAATTATTTGTACCACTTGGACAAAAATATTAAAAAAATATATTTACAGGAACTAAAGCTCTATGAAGGATGAAATTCAGGAGGGGAACCCTGGACATGTTGCCAGTCTATCACATGGGAACACACACTCACACTTACTCATAAGGGCAATTTAGAAATCACCAATAAACCTAGCGTACATGTTTTTGACTCTGGAAGGAAACCAGAGTACCGAGAGCAAACCCATGCAAGCAAGCAGAGTTAATACTGACAGAAAGACCAACAGTTTTTTAAGGCAACCGTACAAACCACTGAGCCCCAATATAGGTTTAAACAATTAAATCATAATGTTAACAAAGCAACATCTGCTCTGTAAAGTATGATGAAGAAAGAATTCAATAGTCACTGTAACCATGGCCAAGAATGAAGAACCAAGTTTTCAATGATGTTGAAAATTAATCGAAGGAGACCAGCAGACTTGAAGGTCCTACAGCATGTGAATTGTAGAGCTTCAGAGCTCAGAACTTGCACAAATGTCATAATGTCCAAAATCAAGTCTAATTCTGGATGTCTCAGTATTAACCATACAGAGCAACAAGAGGATCAATATGGTGAACACTGTTAGAAATAGGTGTGGCAGGAAGTGCAAAGATCACTACAAATACTGACTGTGATGCAAACAAAAACCCCTGTGCTGACCATGTCTTAATTCTTGAAGTTCAACATGCCAAAGAATTGGACCTCTCAGCAGGATAATGACCTACGGTGCAGTCGGTCAAGCAATGGTTTAGGGTCAACAGAAATGTTTTGGAGTGGCCAAGTCAGGGCTCTGACCCGAACCCAATTGAAGAGAGTGGAAAAGCCAAAATGATGTCTAGCTGTAGAAATTTGGTGGATACCTACAAGAAGCATTTATAGGCAATCATTACGAACAAAAGGTTTTTATTTTAATTATTGGAACAAATTATTATAACCATAAAATTAAAAGGGTATGAATAATTTAAGTATGACTGTATATAACGTATTAAGGGGAAACTGTCACATACAATATCATTTAAAGAAATCATTATTAAATTTTTTTTAAATCATGTATTTGCAAAATGATTCCAGAAAATAATCAAGATACAACCCTGTTAATAGGTGATTGTTGTATATTTGTGTGTACCGTGGTTCATGCTGGAGTCCTGACTGGCCCACAAGGCGAATCTCTGCAGCAAAGCCTCGTGAGCGTGCATACTCCAGCAGGCCTGACACAGCGTTGTTGTTCAAATGGTTGATCAGGTCGCCTACTCCGGCCTCATGTGCTGCCTGAAGCTCAGCTGCTGTCAGCGGGGGCAGTGACGGGCACGGGGGCGTCGCCTGGGACAAATCGCTATCGCCGAGTAGACAAAACGCCTGGTGTGGCTTGTGTACATGGAAAGAGAATGAAACACTCAGCAGGTATAAATGACTATGTAACATTTATCACTTGTTTCCTGCAATCTCACATTTTAATTTTGTTTTCCCGAAACTTTATATAGGATCAAGAACTTTAACTGCTGGACAATTTGATCAATTTCTTTCTAATTTACAAAAATGTCCATAGCTGCTATGTCCATTCTAGCTTTCCTAACTTGATTATGCACCCATTCAGTTTTGCTCTTTCATTTTTATCTTATTTTCTCCAACTCAAGCACTTTCATGAAATAAACTGTCCAACTTTGGTCTGTATACCTTGTTGAGCTGGAGTTGTCCTTCGGCCAGGAGAGCCTTCACAGCTTCCTCTGCTGCCAGTTGCCGTGCTGCTTTCTTACTGGGTGCTGATGCCTCTGGGTAAAGACTGTCCCCGATCTTTACTTGGAACATAAAGCTGAGACAAAACAGTAGAGAAACACACAGATACAAATTCATATCAATATACAACAAAAAACTAATACTAACTTTACAAAAAAAAAAAAAACCCCCCAAAAGACAAATGTTGATGTTTTATGTACAGACCTACTGTATAGGACCTTTTGTTAAAACTTATACAGCGTGGTTTCCTTTTACAGTTTAGTATTTGGCTCTTATCCATAGCGACTTACATTTGGTCTTTTTTTTTAACAACTGAGCAATTTTGGGTTAAGGGCCTTGCTCAGAGGTGAGATTCGAACCCCCGGTCTTTCTGGTATTAAGTCAAATACCTGTGCACTTGTCTTTCTGTCAGATGAATTAAACTGCATTCAATCAGGCAGCACAAATGTCGTCCTCTTGTGGCTTATATACTGCTATAGAAAATGCTTAAAACCTCCTTATTCTAACCCAGGTTCTAGGATATCTGCACAAGTCTGTATTAAAGCACATTTACAACCTGCTTTAACGAGCGACAGAAACCAGACATTTGTGAAAAGGGTTAAAACAAATGAAGGTACACATTTGTGCCATAATCTCTGATGTAGAGAATATTAAACCAATGTGACTAAACTGAAATTTCCATCCGTCTTTTTTTCATAAAATGGGGATGTGCTAGTGCAGTGCTGAAAGATTGCTAATTAGAATATTGGGAGTTTGATTACCAGCACCACCAAGTAGCCATTGTTGAGCCTCTGAGCAAGGACCTTCACCCAGCCTTGCTCAGTTGTATAACAGTAATACAATGCAATGTTGGATTCTTTTATGTAACCTGTTTCACTTTAAATATAAACCACTGAAAGATAAAAGGAAAATGAGCAACATTATGGCAGCAACAAATTTTTTGGTGTGGCTGGTAATTAATAAACAAATATAATGTAATATTTTGAATCAAGCAAATAAATGCCTCAGTTCAAAGGTCAGAACAAAATACACTCAATTTGACAGCTCTGTATAAAAATGATAAATGCCATTTACCCCACTGTAGATGCCAGCTCTGCACTTAAGGGAAACATTAAAAATCTTCTTACCGTGGGTCATGTGCTGGCCCCTCCTGCCCAGTATGAATAAACTCAATGGCATGGCCACTACGTTGGCTGTGCTCCATTAGAACAGAAACAGGGTTTTTGCCACCTGGAAGGGAGCGAGACAGGGCCTTTGGAGGTTCATCCATATTCTCCTGAAGACAAGACAGAAAAACGGCATGATAAAAAGGGGGAGGGGAAGGGCAGGGGGATGACAAATCCTATCAATAATGTATAATGGATTGCAAGGAAAAATAAACTTACGAAACAATCCTCCGCAAAATCATTTAGTTCTGCTAATTGTACTGCAGGCAGCTCTGCTTTATTTACTATAGCGGTAGTTCCTTCTATCTCTTTTTGGAGTGCTCGAAGAGTCTCCGCAGCTGCATCCTTCTTTGCCACTTTCTTACTTGAGGCTTCAGCTGGTGGGAACCTACGTCCATCGAGCATCACTTGCATTTGAAACCTAGGTAAATTAAGTATATTGACAAGGAAATTAATTATATCCCACTGATGCAGTTAATAACTTAGACAAAACCAGAAACACCTGAACAGTCAATAAATAGCAAACATTAAAAGCCTGGGCTAGCTAACCTGGGGTTATGTGAGGGTCCGGACTGTTCAAGCAAGAGGAATTCACAGCTATAACCAAGGTACTGTGCATACTCCATCAGACCACTAACAGGGTTCTTGCTGAGTGCCAGTCTTAGCTTCTGCAACCTGACGGCCTCTGTATTCTGAGCTGGAGGAAGAGGTGCCGCTAGGGACACTGCCACTTCTGATCGGATTGTGTTTAAGAACTCGGGGATATCGTCTGATGCCCACTCGGAGTGTCCTCCATTCTTATCTTGTGCCATGTAGTATGACGCATCATGTGTGGAGTAGGAAACAGATGTAAGATATTTATCATTGGAGGAAAGAGCAGGAAAAAAGTCTCTATCTGAATGTGACTTCTTATTAAGCACTCCGTTCCCAAATGTGCCGTCTCTGCTAACACTTTTCTGGTTCTCCCAAGTAATCGCCTCTTCAGACAACCCAGGTCCACACATGGTTTTTGGGGTTGTTTGTGAAGCTATCGCTGGAATTGATGTACCACAAAACTTTGACTCATTGGGTATTATAGTGGCAGCAACAGCTGCTTTCCGCTGTCGGTCCATCCTATCACGCCGATGAGCTGTCAGCTCCCAAGCAGGAGGCCTAACGTCAGTGTTGCGTCTGAGATCGCCATGCTTCTCCATGGCATACAGTGTAGGATTAACCTGCATGGCATTTCTCAAGCTTAGATTTTTGGCTATCATCAACGCACTGGCCTGGCCAGTTTCATGCAAGTATTGCAGAATCTGCTCTTTGGAGTCTTTTGGATCCATTGTTGTGGAAAGACTTGAGTCGTTTTCACAGGCCTGATCAGAGTCTAGTGCTTCAGAGGAACTTTCTTTTTCTGAGTCTTCAGATTCGTCACTGGAATAACTACTGGCTTCTGCAGGGGTTGCTGTTGCAGTGGTCAAGTTGCTTCCTGGTTTAGCTACCTCACAAAAACACTGGTTTTGCTTTATATATGTATCCTGAACAATGTATTTTTCAGTCTTTCCTCTAGAGTGGGTTCTTTGGGAGGATTCAGAGTCACCTTCTTTCCAGAGTCTCCAGAGAGGAGGAGTTCCCTCTAACCTTAATGCTTGGTCTGATCTGTGTAAAGCATATAGCGCTTGGTTAACAAACTTCTTAGGCAAACCAAGTTTTTTCGCCAAGACTCTGGCCTGGAGAGTTTCACCCTGCTGCAATGAGGTCAAAGAACTGTGGACCTTCTCTTTAATTTCCTTTGTCACCTGCAAGGAATATGTATAAGATACCTCACTCCCAGAACTGCCGAAGGACGAAAGTGAACGACAGTTCTCTACTGAGAGATCATTAAATGCTGAAGATAGTGAAGCAGTGTCACAATTATACTGATTATTCTGCCTTAAATGCTGTTGCTCCCAGACAGACTTAGATCCACGGTAGTACTGTGTGTTAAACTCTCTTTCCCAGCCTTGAATATAACCTCCTCTTCTTATATACCTACTATTATTTAGAGAATTATAATATTCTGTCTGACGCTGGGGAGGACTGCCGTGGTGTTTGGACTGTCCTGGCACAAACTTGGGCGCCTCAGCAGTCCGCCCCTGAAGGAACAGAGCTTGCTGTTGTCGAAAGTCTGTTGTTTCGTCAGTATAAGCTACTCTATTCGATGACAGCCTCTGATCTTGTAGTTGGCATTGTCCAGGAACTCGATACGAGTACGAATTTGAGGGAAGAGAAGGACCACTTAAAGCATTAGAAGGACTAGTGGATGAGTAAAGCGGAGGATACTGGTATCTGCCCAAATTAGTGTTCGGGCTAGGGGCGTGAGGAGTTCTAGGGTGTGCTGAAAAAGGTTGGGCGTAAAATCCTTGGTTGGATTTGCTCTGGTGGGATGAATTGTGGAACCTTTGGTACTCTTTGGAGTGCCCTCCCCTACCTCTGCTCATAGCGCAGGGGTGGAGGTGAAAAGAGCTCACTGCCTGCTGGCTTTGGATGATTGTAAGCACACGCAGCAAGACAGCAACAAAATACCAAGCTGGACAAGTATACAGCACTGCTTATCCTAGTAAGAAAAAGGGGGGAAAAAAAACCAAACGGTAGATGTAAGCCCAAAGAAGAAAAAAGTAAGTTATACAACTTTGAAATTGGCATGAATCCATCATAAGGCCTACATTATTTTTGCATAACCACATGACTTGGACACTAACCCTGGCTGTAACATGAACGTTTTAATATTAATGTCCTTGTTCATTATTCTTTTTATAGTATCATCCCTTACACAGGGACTTGTACGAACAGACACATAATTAAATCGACTATAACAAGCAATTAGTTTACACGCAGAACCGTTTATTAATGCTCATCAATATATAACAGCAAATTGATGCTGTACATGCGGAGTAACACACTGTACAGCCTGTCAGAAAGAAACAATTTTTTTACGGTGTGTTATTTTGTGTATTATGTTGTTTTGTTTTTTTAATTAAACATGACATTTCTATTCAATTCTACAATATTGTAATTCAATAACATGATCAAAAGGAGCCTTGGATTAATTATTCATATTTTTTCCTCACTTATAAAAAGGTATTCTACAGATTCTCATAGGGATTGAAAAGTGAGCCACTGTCAAAAAGACGCAGTGAAATAGGAAAGACGAGGTCTCACACAAGGACACCCTGTCCCACTATAGGCAAAATAGGAGGAGTTCTAATAAAACAATAAATAAAACACAGTAATACAGCAGAGTTTAGCTGACAAGCTCCTATAGGGTATTTCTGCTCAGCTTATACAATAGTGCAAAGAGGATTCAGTCCAACAACGGTTTCATTGGTTAAATAATTTCTAATGGTATGGTGTCCATATAATAAGAAATTCTGGCATTTGGCAGACACTCTTATCCACAGCGACTAACGTTTAACCCCATTATACATCATTTGCCCAGGGGTCCAGCAGTAGTAACTTGGTGGTGGTGCTGGAAATTGAACTATGATCTTCCAGTTAGTAGTTTAAAACCTTAACCACTTCCCCAATCATGATAATCTATGGCCTAAAACATTTTTGCAGGTTTTAAGTTTTAATCATAATTGTGTTTTAAAAGTATTCATTTATTAACATACTATATATTATTTTTGTTGCCTATTAAAAGAAACTGATGCAAGACTTATTATTATTAAGCCCTGCGATGGACTGGCGACCTGTCCAGGGTGTACCCCTGCCTCTCGCCCTATGTGAGCTGGGATAGACACCAGCAGACCCACGTGACCCCGAAGTAGAGAATAAGCGGGTAAGATGAATAATTATTATAAGAATTTTTATAATATTTAGATTATATATTATTATAACAATAATTATTATTATTATTATAGGAAGAAAATTTGTAATACATTTAATATATATTTACGTTCGCGTAACACTGCTGTAGAAACAGACAGACTGAACAGCGCGAGCATGGAACTGTTTTGCATAAGAAAATTAAATGTTTAGATATAATAATAAAACCTATCTTTCGGAATAAATATATAACTCATATGTAATCTTTTGAAATAAATATATAACTAATACATTTAAGCTTTGTTAATACTGGCGGAATAAACCGTGAATGACAGGCTTAATAAATGTACGAACAGAAATAAGCGCTAACACTTACATACCGGAAATGCTGAAGTATAATAGCTGAGATAATAATTTTAAAAAGTCACACAACTGCCTGTTTCCTCAACCGGGCTGAAAATCTGCGAACAACCAAAAAGTTTGCTGAAGTACTTAAAATTTGAGCTTAAACCAAAACTAATACAGCCGATATTTTGGACTAAACAACACAAAAATAAAACGTTCTCTTAGCAGAAAATACAGCAGACTACAGCGCCATCCAACGGCAACACGATATGGTCAGCTTAGACTATCAAAGTAAGTTCGCGAGGGAAAAACAACAACAAAACCTATCATTTATTCTGTTCGTGACAAATGAAACCTGGGAGCTGGTGTAATGTGGAGGAAAAGTGGCGTCTATGAGTTTCACTTTTCATTCTTCTTTAACCTGCTGGGAGGTGTAAAACACAAAGCAGCCACCAGAGGGCGCCACGCGTATCTTTGTAAACGTCATTGCCTTCATACAACTAGAGTTTGCCAATGTGTAGTCATAAAGCGCGCAGAAACAAATGAAACGAGCGTAGACTGTCAAATGAAGACAAAAGAAGATCGAGTAACACATGGCTTGTGTTGAGTGTTGCTGTTAATAAATATTTCATTAAAGGCTTGTTACATCGGCTGTTACAGAGGTATTACTGTGTAAATGGATACACACGAGCCAAGACTACTTCTATTCAAATAACTCAACAACTGCCACAAAGTTGTCTTTTTTACTGAAACTAAGAGACTGGAACACTGTTCTAGCATGTGTTCTGATTGGACTAGAAGGACCCAGACGCTGACTCAACCAGACTAAACTATTGTAGGATGAACCTGGCATCTCAAACCACCCAACAATAGCCACTAATACTATTGTAGCTGACTGAACAAAAACGGTCACATGACACAATCAGAAAATAAATCAATCAATGCGATATGGGTAAAATTCTATCGTGTGTGTGTGTGTGTGTAATTGATCTCCTTAATGTGCAGCATGAACATAAAAGGTGTGTACAGTTTCATAGTTTGACCATTCATACATAGATTTAAAAAAAAGATGATGCACAGTAATAAACAGTGTTATTGTAACTACCCTAGAGGCTATTCCTTCTCTTTCTTACACTGACATTTTAGTCTGAATTGTATTACAGCAGTAAGTGTAAAGATACACAAACTTTTTATACATGAAGATTAAAAAAAAGCCTCTCGGTTTAGCTTACTTACCAGAATCGAAACACAATTTTCTTCAACAAAGTGTTTTCCTCCCCAAAGAAGAGCAGCAACTTATATAGTTGTTCATGGAACATGCACACATTCTTGAAGAGGGTTAAAAGTTCTCCGCCTTATGCGTTCAAAGAAACCGCCAGGAGATTCGAAAGTTTATAAATACTTCAGGCTGTAATCTATTTAATTTCAATTTCAGATATTTGTTTCGTCTGGTCAGAGTCATATTTCACATGTCTACGACTGTCACAGAAATCCGTCTGCCGCCTGCCTGAAACTGAACTCCGCCACCTGCGACTCTCTAAAATGCATAAAAGATGAAGACACTGCCACTATGAGGCATGTGATGGGGGAAGTCGTGCTTTTCTCATGCCAGAAACGGTGTTAACTCACTCACTTATGGCACCTTAACAGTCTGGACAGTGCAGGGTTTACTGAAGCTAATGTTACACCACTCTGCATTGTTTGCTAGTCTACATGCTCCTTGGCTAATTAATAGCATTGGACTACAGAAAAGAGGTAGAAGCTAGAAAAGATTCGAAAAAAAATGTAACATTAACAAAGTTGTTTGGTTATTATTGTTTGTTTAGTCTCATACAACCATTAGTAGCTATTTCCTACAGGCAGGATCAGGATTGATAAAACAATAGAAGTTAAGGAAGATGCTTCTCTTTAATTCTCATTCTTTAACATAAATTATATCAAACCCAGGAATTCAGAATAGTACAAAAAAAAAACCAAACCCATATAAAATTCTGTGAAACTTTCCCTTGTCTTCCCTTCAGTAAAATCAAGCAGTCTGTTATAGAGATGGTGGATATGACAATAGATTCAACCGTACCGTAAGTTTAAAAATATATATTTGTACTGTGCCTCAAAAAGATACTGCATGTAAAACTAAAAAACAAATACCAATGAAGATTTTAAGGTGTTTAAAATGTTTAATATACTTGATATTATTTTTTTCCTGATTATTAGTTTATTGTCCACACTGAAATGTGGCATACATTTGTTGCTATAGAATAATCTGTTGCTATAGAATAATTCATTCAAGATTTTATTGTACATACTATATTTACCAAGAACCAAATAAAAGGGAAAATGTTCATGCTCATTTTTGGAGCATTATAGTCCATATAATTATATACATTTAAAAAGTGCTTAACGTTGGGAGAAGCCAAAGGAAATACATACATACTTAGCGTTGGTAAAAATCTATCACATCTTGTGTTGAGATTTTATACACAAGGCAACCAAAGCTTCAGTAGCCTATATGCCTTTTGTTCACACAATAAGGTCTAATAAAGAGGATAGTTTTTATTGTGTCCTGTGATGGACTGGCGACCTGTTCAGAGTTTACACCTGCCTCTCACCCTATGTGATCTGGGATAGGCTCCCCATGACCCCGAATTAGGGAATACGCGGGTAAAAAAATGAATGACTGAATGGATAAATTGTTTTTATACGTATATCTAAGTGGTTTAATGTATTAACAAGAGTTACAAATCAACAGCACCAAAATAGACACAAAACAAATCCTGTTTTAAAATGACCCCTGACCTTTCACCTTAATGGTTCTCTTATTGCGTGAATATTTAATTTCTTGTAAATTCCAAATGAATAACGTTTTATTCTGTAACTCATTTGCCTTAATGTCACAGATAAAAGTTTATTAAGCTCTATAACTTTAATTTTAAACAAACATTTTCTTTTAAATAATTATTTGTACATGTTAACGTTTGACATTGTGTCCTTATAGTCTTATGATCCAAATTACCGTAAACCATCTAAAATACACCCAACCTATAATAATGTAAACTATATTAATTTAACGGTAACGTTTTTTTTCATTCGAATAGTATTACATAAATATATAAACATACAAATGCATAAATAAATTTATTATGTTATATATCTTTCTTATACACTCGTTACGTAATAAGGTTGCATTAAATATAAGCCTTCTTTGTTTTTAACGTTCAGCACTGCTACCGGTAAGTGTCTAAAAGACGCTCCCTAAGACTTATCATGCGGCTTGATTTACTGAGATTTATTCGCAACATTTCTACAACGTTAATTACAGATTTTTATTCGAGCAACACAGATGATTTAGAGCTACGAATCAAATGCCAGGTATTAAAAACCTAATGGAAACCGATACAGATGCTTAGCTTTTCTTATCTTGCCCCGCCCCCATCCCGTTTACCCTCTTGCGCACCACTGCAGCATCTTTTTGTTTGTTCTTGGAGTCGTTATTTATCTCGCTTTCACTCGATAAGCATCATAACTAACGCGCCATGATACGAGCCCAAAACGAAGCCATAACTCTAAACATCCTTCCGTGCACTTACCGATTGCAAACTGCGAACAAGCTTCCAAATAGCTCGCGAGCACACTAGGCGACAGGACAGTACGGCAGAATACTGCATCATAATTTCGCGACAAATCCTCCGACGCGCTCTAATGACGCTAGGAGCCGGTGCGTGAAAATGCCTTTGCGAGTTTAAAAGAGATGGGTTTTTTTTATTAGAGATGAAGAACACACGAAATGCATTTGGACGATCTCAAACTTAAATTAACATGCACAAGAAAGAGAGAGAGAAAGAGAAAATGATGGATAGAGCGTTGAAATAAAAAGTTATGGGGAGAGAAAGTAAGAACAAAGGATATTGAAAGAGATGGAGAAATGGATGGAGAGAGAATAAAGATGAAGAAAGAAAATAGAGACACGGAGAGAGACAATAAGAGACATAAAACGAGAGATTTAAAGAGAAAATGAGAGATGATACAGAAAGTGAGATGGGGAGAGATATTAAATATTATTTTCATTGAACAGTGTATATGTGAAAATACCTGATTATAATAACGATCCAAATTGATATAATATATTTTTGGGATTATCTACTGTAATGATTACTCCTGGGTTTCAAGTCCTATTTGTTCGTTAATTGTTAACAGCCTGATACAGTTCTCTGGGTCGCGGTCAGTGACACGTGACCTGAAGAAAGCAATACTACTGTAACCTCCTTCGTTATTTATGAGGTTGAGCTCCCTACAACTTTGGCTTTTTTGAGTCCTTGCTTACATTTATTCACTGACTGATACATGATAACATCTGCTTCTCATAACATTTTCATCCACACACACACGTCCTTTGATAAATGCATGTGAACTGAAATATGTACTATGACTCGAATAAAGTAACCAACAATTTCTCATAATGTATTTATTTAAAAGAATATCTTACAATTTATTTATAATGTTATATGTCCAAGTTTCCACAAACATTTTCAGTTTTTTTTTGTTTCATTTACATCGGCTCATTTTAAAAATGTTATGCATTTGAATTATTTTGTTGCCCAAAGTGGCTTTATGTGCCTTTCTTTTATGCTCCCCAGCCATTTCAGCTGGATCTCTATTATCTATGCACCTTATAAACAAACCATCGGCTACAGAAAATACTGTATGCAGAGAAATCCTGTTTGATACCTTACTACAATAAATTAACAACGTGATCCGTCCAGAGCAAATACAAGACACGTCTAAACAAGAAAAAAAAACATGCAAAAAAAAAAAAAAAAAATTGATTGATTGTGGCCTCAAAGGTTCTGTGTACCAAAAGGGATATTAAACCAGACCTCCTCAAACTGATTACAGAAAGCAAGCATGTGTTTTGACATGGTTGAGATGATGGCAATCATTGGCTGAAGAGCCTGGACCTTTACAGATAATCTACAGAACAGATTTTTGGAATATGCTGTATGTTTGGTGCATGGAATCTGTTGCGTGGCAAATTTAAGCTGTTTGGGAAGCTCACAGTGGCATCAATGTAAGTAGTAATAAATATTAGTAAAACACAAGCTAAACATAGAACTACATACTGGACAATAGTGGATCTCTAGGAGCAATTCTGAATACCTGAATGTTTGTGTGTGTGTGTGTGTGTAAGAGAGAGACTGAATTTATGGCATGGCATTTTTTCCCCCTGAGACAAACATGGCTGACATATAGCCAATTGCAAAAGGGGAGAAATAACATTTAGTTCATATGCACAATAAGTGACTCAAAAAACATCTCATCTCACACAACCACAAGTGCAAAAACAGTTAATATGCGCCTGCGCAAACCAGAGTGGCAGTGACGAGTAGACGCAACAAACCGAATGGCTGAATCACAAAAACTAATAATTAAACAATTAAGAAAGCCCCTAACGGGAGCAGCCGAAAGGAGAAGAAGAAATAATTAAGAAAGCGCAAAAAAAAAAAAACCATAGTTGTTTTTTTTTTTTAAATAGTTTCGGCTTTTATCCCTGGTTTGTAAATAATTTGGGTTTATTCATTAAAATGCTTTTTTAAATAAAACGTAAAAACAACAAAAGGCTAAGAAATGTCTCAATGTTAAACACAAAAAGGACCAACAATGTAGCTACTTTATGCATATATTTTTATGTTTTACTTTTTGTGATGTCAAATTTACAAACATTTATATTCTTATATATGCCTGTGAAATATTAAAGCTACCATATGCAGCTTTTTTTTTAAGCTGACATCATTTTTCTAATAGCTATTTCCTTTACCTAGTGTTAAAATAGTGTACTGACTGTTAGAACAATCCTTGTTGGTGTTGTAGAAGATAAATCCACAACTAGTTTTCTTATCAAATTATTTTTACAGCAGCTGCCTGCTGTAACTAACTTTTAAAAATGATGCGCGGCTACTTTATTTATTAACAGATTAATCATTTTTATGAAGGAAGGAAAAAAGCAATCATCAGCACTAGATACAAGTCACCAAGTCTCGATGCTGTCGAGTTTAAACGTGAATGGAGCGTCGCAGTGTTGCACAGCCAACCATTTCGTTAACAAAGTAAAAAAAAAATAGATTTAATAATGTTAACAGAAATAATTCTGAAGGGTACAGGGTCTTCAGACTTTAAATACATACCGCTGTACTGCAGAAAAAAACCCTGCAAACAAGTCATTCATTTATACCTCCATTTGTAGTATAATGCTTATTGGACTCAGCACTGTGCTGTTAATACTGTTAACAATATCAGAAAGACGGGGAGTGGGAAGTGGTAGCACAGTTTGAGTGGGAAGTGGTATCGCAGTGGCTAACTGACCGCTAATTGAAAGATCAGGGTTCAATTTCCAGCACAGCCAGGTTGACACTGCTAGAACCCTGAGCAAGACCATTAATCACATTTTGCTCAGTTGTATAAAAGAGATAAATGTACGCCTAGTCAAATTGATCAAGGGGGCATAAATATAAATGAAAAATAAGAATTTCTATAAATATATAGACAAATTGGTTAAAAGTAAAGTAAAATCTATAATTTAGCAATTTGACACAACTTGTCTACAAATTTCTGTTCAAACCCATGTCGTTGCATATCTGCTCTGCTTGTCCAGGTTGATGGTGAAGATATTTACAAAAAGATTAATGTGACTTCTGTACCTTCTACACTACTACCCACTTCCTTTTTACCCACAAATCTTTGTGCAGAAACGTTTCAAAGGGTTTCTCGTTACAGAATGCATGTGTGTGTTAGTTTCCCACTGTGACTTTCTGGATCGCTTTCTTTCTTTTCGTTTTTTTTTTTTTCCTCTTCTCAGTTTTGTAACTCAGGGTTAAAGAATCTCACCGGTGGACCTGATTGCTGTGTACAGCTCTCCTCTGTTACGAAATCATTCATAGTGCAAGATTAATGCAAAGAACCAGTGCCACCCCTGGGGACTGTTTACAGGTTAACCTGCTGGTAAAGTTCTTATAAAGCCGGTTAGCTGAAGTGTTAACAAAGAACCTTTAAAGTCACAGAAAAAATGTCTTCCAACTGAACGACAGAAATGAGTCGAGTCCTGACAACAATTGGACAGGATAAGATAATGTCTTTGATTTTGCTTAAATTTGTGTTATTTCTATTTTGTTGTGAGCATCAAAATGGGTTCTTTAGTTATCGCTGTCCACTGTGTATGTGTTTATGGTCAGACTGGCTGGGATTCATTATGTTCCTGGCTTACGTCTGCACTGTATTTGTGTGTGTGCGTCTGATTTTGTTTTCAGGGAGTGACGATCTCTTGTCTCAGGTGCCTCCATCCCTTCTGTGCCTCAACAGTTGGAAGATATTCTGCAACAGAAAACGAGTATAAGGCCATTTTCATTACCAGCGGGATTCCCAGCAGGAGCGATGCTAACTGCTTGTGGAGACGACCTAAAGAAGCTGCTCTATATCAAATTCCACTTCAATTAACCTTGGTGTGCGGCATCGTACGTAAGCAGCAGGGAAGCACATTACAGCGATCGCCCTACATTAGAGAGACTTTGGCTAATGATGCACTTAACATGCAGAGAACAACCGCTCCATAATTGTGTTTCATATAATAGAACAGCAGATCCAAAATAAATTTGGTAGCGCAGTGGTTAAGATGTTGGACTGCTAATTGGAAGATCAGGGATTGATTTCCAGCACCACCAAGTTACAACTGTTCTTGGCCCCTGAGCATGTCCCTTAACCCCCAATTGTTTGGATGTAAAAAAAAATCAAGTAATTCTGGTTAGGGCCGTTTGCTAAATGCTGTAAATGAAGTGAATGGGTTCGAATAGGAACACAGGCCAGGGTGATTAAACTTTAAAAACTACAAGTACACGTATTGGGGGGTGTTGTGTCAAAAACCTTCTTTGACTCATATGAACCTAATCCACAGGTTTCAATATGATATTGGTCCACCCTTTGCAGCTATAACAGACAACTCTTTTGGAAAGGCTGTCCACAAGGTTTAGTATTGTGTTTATGGAAATTCTTTGACTAATCTTCCAAAAGTCACATACTGATGTTGGACAAGAAGGTGTGGCTCTCAGTCTCTGCTCCAATTCATCCCAAAGGTGTTCTATCGGGTTGAGATCAGAACTCTGTGCAGGCCAGTCAAGTTCATCCACACCAGACTCAGTCATCTATGTCTTTATAGACCTTGCTTGTCTTGTTAAAAGAGGATGGGGTCAGCTCCAAACAGTTCCCACAAAGTTGGGAGTATGGAATTGTCCAAAATGTCTCGATATGCTGAAGCATTTAGAGTTTCTTTAATTGAAACTAAGGTGCCGTACCATAATCCCCCCTCCACCAACGTTTTTACTCTGCACAAATATTTAGAAGCAAGGAAATTTCACGATGGGACTTGTTGCACAGGTGGCATCCTATCACAGTTCCATGCTAGAATTAATAGAATTAACTGGGCCTCTGAGAACGATAAATTTTTTCAGAAATGTTTGTGTAGTCTGCATGGTGATGGAAGTGATTGGAACACCTGATCCCAATTATTTGGATGGGTAAGCGAATACTTTTTATAGTGTAATATAT
>JAOTRA010000035.1:15309881-15326060 GCA_026260255.1 Pseudolaguvia tuberculata | reverse complement strand
ACACACACACACACACACACACACACACACACACACACACACACACACACACACACACACACACACACACGCGCGCATACACACACGCGCATACACACACGCGCATACATAGTGTGTTTTATGACTTTTCAACAGGAAACATTTGAGATGAACTAAAAGAATGACAATGCTTACAATTTCATTAGGAAACATCTGCTTGTAAACAGTAATTTTTATATAATCCCACAGACTTGAGTCACCTTTGATAAGGATAGATTCTACTCTGGTTCCTCTCCCATTTGTATCCTAGCATGATCATTAAGTTTTTTTTATTGACACCATTGCCTCTGGCTTACTCATTGGCATGACAGAGTATACCTTTTATATTTAACTGTCCAAATATGTCTTTAGGGACTAAGAAGAGCAGAACAGCACTCAGTCTGATCCTGGTGTGGGTCGTTAAAATAGATGGCATCTCTTTTGGAAATGCTGTCCACAAGGTTTAGCATCTAGTGGTAGGGAATTATCTTTTTACTGCATGCATGATTACTTTTACTGGTGCAGCAGCGGTGTCCCATTGTTTAGGTGAATAATTTCATCCCTACCCTTTCATTCTGTTTCAAGGGCCATGGAGTAGGAGTAGGCATATAAAATAGAATTGGAATTGGGCCTAAAGCTTTCTTACAGATTAAGCAGTTATTTAAAAAATGAAATAAATCCAAAACTATCCATCATATCCCAAATAAGAAATCCAATAAGAAATAAAAAGGCAGGCTGCGCCTTACCTTACTACACATACCATCTTTACTACAGTTCTTATTGTCTTTATCTGTTGCTTCCTCTTCAACCTGAAAGCACAGCATCATTAACACACGTGCGTACACACACACCACACCACACACACAATGAGGCAACCAGTAACGCCTTCGAAAACGTCACAAGGTACCTCTTGTCGCCATTTGAGTTCGCAGAAGACCCGCTCAAAACACTCGTGCATGTAGTTGAACTGAAAAGGAGAGAAACTGTTAGCAATGAAAAAAAAACCTCACACACATACATTAGTGAGTGTAGGTGAGAAGCATGTTGTGTAACCCTCACGTATGGAGTGAAGATTTTGACCCAGCGTGGTTTCTTCTCGCCTCGTGCATACTCGAAGCAGAAAGCCATTCCCTCTTCATCTGTGTCCCACCTCTGCATCTCGCCCCACTCAAACGCAATCACCTGATTCTGAGTTTTAGAAGGAATAAAGATGGTCCATACATTTTTTTTTATTGTACACCAATATTTATTTGAATCCAATGTAGAAATATTCCAATACTCTACAAATATGGAAGCACACAGTTGCCGAGAATGCTTCTGTATGTTGTAGCATTACATTATTACTAAGATACTCCATGTTCCAGCATGACAATGACCCTGAGCACAAAACCACTGAGCTCCATTATCACGTGTTATTATTAATGTGAAAAAACACCAGTCTTTGACAAAAAGCCCTGATCTTACTACCACTGAACATAAAACTGGAACGGCGACTGCACCCCAGACCTCCCCACCTGACACGATGTCTGATCGCACTAATACTGTTGGAGCTGAATGAAGAGATATCAAACATTCAAGCACAATATTGGAGTGAAAGAGTAGAGCTTAATCCAATAGCAAAAAAAAGGTCCTTCGGCTGCTCCTGTTAAAGGTCGACACAGCGGATCACCGCAAATTCGAGTTTTACGCTGGATGCCCTTCCTAATGCAACCCTCCCATTTATCCGGGCTTGGGACCGGCACTAAGGCTGCACTGGCTGGGATTTTACCTATTGTACATGTTTTTGGACAATGGGAGGAACCCACGCAAGCGTGGGGAAAACAGACAGATCAAACAGAAAGATCCCCGACCCGGGAATCGAACCCAGGATCTTCTTGTTGTGAGGCGACTGTGCTATCCACTGTGCCACAGCTTAATCCAATAGCAAAATGGGAATAAATCTGGAATAAGAATCTCAAGTGTTTGTAATGCTCAGGTGATAAAAACTACATTTTGGCAAGATGGTGTACATAAAATGTTTAAATATGTTTAACACAAACAAAATTTTTTTTTTAAAACATTTGTGCAACTTAACAAATTCTACTTTTTAAATGTTTTCTTTATTGCTTGACTGAAATTCTGTCTGTAATTGCGCGCTCTCACCTCTAGAGTGCCCTCCTCAGTGCAGGCATGTAGTTTAAAGTGTTGGACGCTGATGGCTGTAATAACATGGCCTTTGCGGCGTGAGTCACAAGCACAGTGGGGAAAGATGATCTCGTTGTAGCCTTCACATGACCTCACCATACTCAGGTACTACAGACAAAATGAGAGATAGAGAGAAAGGGAGGTTCTTGTGTACTTTGAACCCTAGCATGTTAATGAAAACGTTGCCCTGATTGTCTGACCCAGCAAATCTAACCATACTGAATGGATCGGTTTTAAAAAAGTATTGACAAGAAAATCCAAATTTGACCATAGAAACCACAGGCCTATGCAACAAAGACACCACATGGGGAACTAGTAGCCTAGTGGTTTAGGTGTTACACCAGGGTTCAGACCAGGGTTCGAATCCCACCTCCACCAAGCAACCACTGTGGGTCCTTGAGCAAGGCCCTTAACCCACAATTGCCCAGTTGTAAACAAGAGACCAAATGTAAGTCCCTCTGGATAAGAGCGTCTGCCAAATGCCAAACTGTAACTATCCATTTTATTATATGATATTTTTTTAGATTCTAGTAATGTAAAGATCAATGGGAAAATTCACAGGACAAACATATAAATTATTGACTAATTATTAATGTCTATACTATTACCAAAGGTAACACATTTGTATATCAGTCATTGTAAAAATTTCCATCTACAAGATTCTAATCAAAACTGAGAACAGAATTTGGTACATGCTGTCGGAAGTAGAGAATAGTGGAATTATTCTTTCGCCAAACCCACGCAATGATTTTTGAGACTCACCATGGAAACCTTCCTCTGTTCCGCCAGTTTTTGGAGTTGGTATGATTTCTCTTCTATTTTAATAACCCCTTTTTTCACATCATCCAGTGCCTACGAGAAAAAAAAAAAAGTCTCTCCCATACACAACAACATAAAAGCCGTATATGGACAATAACGCCATCCGCCAGCCCCAAGCAGACCTGGTGAAAGCAATAGTTGATAGCGAGCTCATTGTCGTTCAGCAGTATCTCTTCTTCGGTAGTGAAGAGCCACTTGCGCAGCGTAAGGCAGGTCCCTGGAACAGCCGATGTGTAATTTTGCACATAGAGCTTATGTGGGAACTCGTTCGGTGCCAACTTCCGCACTGAGACAAAGAACAAAGAAAATGGGACACTACTCCTACTACTGTATCTGACTGTGTCTCTTCATGTTTTGTTTCTTCCTTTCATACAACTTCTAATGTGCTTATTCTCTAATTTGGGGTGTCATGTGTCTGTCTATCTTAGTGCACATGGGCCAAAAGACCGGGGTGGACAAATCGGCAGTCCATCATAAAGCCACAGACTGACAATTTAGCAGTTTTCTTAAGGACTTATTGGAAACTCCATTTTTTTAAAAAAGCAAAATTACTTCAGAAAATGATAGATAATGTAATGGCTTCCATGTGACCAAAAGTAATTAACATACCAGCATACAGGACCTATAGTAATTTTACTATAAGTATAAAATCTCACCTTTCATCCTTTTATGTTTATTTTATTTATTTAGGATTTTCCATTCATTTAAATT
Organism: Pseudolaguvia tuberculata; assembly: GCA_026260255.1. Lineage (NCBI taxonomy): Eukaryota > Metazoa > Chordata > Actinopteri > Siluriformes > Sisoridae > Pseudolaguvia > Pseudolaguvia tuberculata. The sequence goes on along the minus strand of JAOTRA010000035.1, from coordinate 15,322,328 downwards.
ATCATTATAATTGTTAAACTAATATATTATACTTTTTTTTTTTTTGTTCTATGCTATATGGGTTGCAGTATGGCATATCTGAAGCTAGTTCGAGCTGGTAATTTATTGTTCTCACTTTTAGGGTATTTCCTGATTGCCCCACCTCCAATCCTTTTCCACAATCACAAGGAATGATCGAATTAGCTCATTTATCTGGCCTTATCTCTGAGATGGACTGGCGACCAATCCAGGGTGTACCCCCTGCCTCTCGCCCTATGTGCGCTGGGATAGGCGCCAGCAAACCCCCATGATCCTGAATTAGGGAATAAACAGGTAAGAAGATGAATGAATGAATCTGGCCTTATCTTGAATGACATTAGCTGGATGTGAATTGTACTATTGTATAAATTACCATACAAACATTGAACGAGCTACCTGAAATTCTAACTGCAATGCAAATATCAAACAAACCTATTTTACTTCTTGTTTTGCTAATCAGGAAGCAGTTTATGAAATGCCCATAACCATGTTGGACAGCAATTGAGCTAAACACGTGTGTGTCTAGTGCTGATTAATAATAAACTACTATCCTGGTTATATGTATATGGAGATGATTTATCGCCACTACACATATTTATATGAAAACGTAATTACAGTTTTAACTGAGAATTATGTTTAAATATTTCAGACGGGGGGCAGACGCTAAAACATCAATGGGGTTGGGGGACACGGCTATATTGTTTCCAAGAGAAAACTTCAGTTAAGTTTCAGAAAAGTCAGGTATTCATTTTGGTACTCGGTTTATTTTAAATTTATTGATTTTCAATTATGTGAATAAAATGATATTTATATATAATATTTATATATTTATATATATAAAAACATATATATGACTATATAACTGAAACATATGTATATCTGCATATGAGCCAGGTTTGGTAGAAGTTCCAGAAGTTTGAGAACCACTGTCCTAGGGGATATCGAGTTTATGTGGTAGACATTTCTGTGGTCCCTATTGGCCAATCAATAAAAATTGAACTAAAGTTTGTAAATCCATTTAACTATTCATTAATTCATCTTCTAACCTGCTTATTCCTAACTGGGGATCTGTTGGAGCCTATTCCAGCACACATACATTCGCAGGGCCACACATAGACAAACAACCACACCCACTCTTATAGGCAATTTAGAGTCACCAATTAACCGAATGTCATTTTTTTTTATGACTGTGGGAGAAAACTACAGCATCAGGAGAAAACCTAGTCATCGCAAGGAGAACATGCACACGATGCACAGAAAGAGAATGTTCCCTAATGTTGTCCAACCGACGGGAAAGCGAGTTGGCCATACTTACCAAATGAGTGATTAATGACTTCAAAAAGAGCGAAATAGCTGGCTGTAATACTGTCCATCCCCACCTTCAACACCACGGCCTGAAACATAAGAATAATGTGAGCGATACACAATAAAAAAGAAAAAGTGGAACAGATTGACAGTAAACGGACTCTGGGAGCCAGAACTATTGCTGATTGACAAGGGAGCAAATATTTATTTCACTTCTTTCAAAATGCAATCAGTTAAGTTTTTCTGAAATAGGTTTGTCCATTAATCTGATCTCCGAGGAAGCCTGATGTGTGTTATTTAATAAGCAGTACAGTGAGAAAATACTTTGGTTTTTAAATTGATCTGGGACCAGTGTTATGCCGCTATTAGCAGTACCTGGTACACCTGGTCTGTAGTGCAGTTCTTTCGAACTCGGACGGTTACTGTGGTTTTATCCGGCAAGGCTATCCTCAACTCCACGTCGGAAACTCCGTTATAGTTCTGAGAGAGAGGAAGAAATGGAAAGCAGTTTAAAAGAATTCAGATTAAGAAATGAAGTAACCAGAATGCCTTTGTGCAAGATAATTTTTTAAATCAAAATCCGCAAGTAATGGTAGTGGTGGGAATTGAACCCTGAAATCTCTCGTATCAGTCCACACTTTACCCACCAAACCTTCCCCTTTTTAGGGATTGGACTAACACACAACATATTGTTCACATACTCCACCACCATCCCAAGGTGTATCTGATGTGTAAGTGGAAGAACAAGAAATTTTAATATTTTGAAGTATGTTATTTTAGACATACCTCATCAGACTCAGACAAAAATTCTTGCATTATGTCACTCTCACCAATCACTCGCACAGAACACACTGTAAAAAGGAAAAAGATAAGAAAATTGGAAATGGAAAGGCAAGTTAATTTGCCTGTAATGCATGTTTATCTCGTAAGTCTGATTAACTGTTTTCTAAACTAAATGTATAAAACCAGATTGTTTGACTAGTGGTAAATTGCAATATTTCAGGATCACTTGTAAAATATCTTATGTTGATATATATATAATATATTATTTATAATATATTTCACCATGAAATGTAGCTTTTATGCAACAAAATTATGTTAAGTGTAAGGTTAGGGCATTTATGTATATACTCTTGTTTGTTAGTCAACTTAAGTTTATATTTGTTGTAAATAAAATTGCATTTGTGTTCTACAATCTACACAACTGTATTTCTTACATCAAGATTATAGCTGGACATTTCTTTATTTGAACATTAAATTAAACTATCAGATTCTTTGCTTTATGTACCTTTGATTTTTAATGGGTTAGTATAGCCAGCAAACTAATCAGGCCTACATAATGGACACCAATGCTGCAGAGAAAAATCTTTCACATGCCTTTAAAATATAGTAAATCTTAAGTTCTAGATTTAAGCAAGATAGAAAAATAATGTGGAAATATCAAAAGTGCACCAGTTCACAGAAGTGAAGAGTTTGACTAGAAAAAGAGAATATTGTAAAATGTTATGGAAGATTTGATTTTGGGTAGTCCAGATGCAAATTAAGCTTTATTATAAAGAAGATAAACATTTTTAGTTATGTAATGCCCCGGGAGGCAAAATCTTGCACTTTGTATATATACATCTTAAGAGTGATATATAAATATTTAATGAAAATACTGTTGATGGCTAGCAAAACAATCATTACCAGGAAGCAGCTGTCTCAATTTACCATCGATAGAAAGATATATAGAAAGTAGAGTAAAGGAGAACTTCTAGTAAGTTTAACTCATGCTGTTTAATTTCTTTTTATGGAGATTTGATCATGTGGTATTTGTCTGCTGGTTGAAAAATGAAAATTGTTTCATGTAATAGCATATAATCAATACATTTTGACCATAACTACTAAAACATACACTAACAGTCATTAAGGATTGAAATAAGGGTTTTTAATAATGTTAGATCAGTTGAACTCAGTAGAAAGAAAATATAATATCGTTTTTTTCTAAAGTAAAGACATATATCTAATATTTTGTTCGAGACAACTTTATTAAACACACACACACACACACTCGCTGTGTCTAACCTCTTTCTAGGTATTCTTCCAATCCCCTCCTTCGAGCATCCAGCTGCTGCTCGGACAAAGAGAAAGGCCATTTTCCAGGAAGCTTGGGAAATGTGAAAGTGGCAAACTCCCTTTTTAGGTTCTGGTGCAGAATAGCAAACTCCCTGTAGCGCTTGGAGCAGAGCTGTCTACCAGCCATGTACACGTTATACACCTAGCACAGAGAGAGTGAGAGAGAGAGAGAGAGACAGACAGTCTTTAAGGGCTTTAAAATGTATTGATATAAGAACATGGAAATAATTATTTTAATACATTTTGTTGTACACCGTTTGGCAGATTATCAGCTTTTAACAGCTGATTCAGAGAAACGGAAAACAGCTGATTAAGAATACATTTAAATAGTGAAACAATGAATACCTTCACATAGTTTCAGGATATCAATAACCATCTCAGTTTCATTAGAAAGGATTTATCATTATCACTCTAGACCCTCATCCTAATTCACAATGAGCTTTCCAGCATCAATCTAAAACCTGTTCCCCCCATAATTTGGTGATAATGGTGTCAACAAGTGAAGAATATGCTATAATACATTTATTTTCTAATGCTACTGAAGAATTTTAAAATTTTCTGTGGGTTGATCGATAGAGATATATAGTATGACACTGGCATGTTTTTGTGCTTCCAATTAGAGAATGGGCCTAAAGATAATTAGATATTGGAATAAAAGGTTATTTTATAGATAGGCATGGGGTATTCCTTTGCTATTTCTGCACCAATTAAGCAGGTAAACGGTCTGGATTTGATTGAGTGGGACATTTGCATTTGGAATCTAATGCCGTGAACCCACATCAAGCAAAGGAGCTCACTATGAGAGTCAAACATGCCAACATTATGTTTAAAAAACAAAATAGATTTACCAGAGAGATAGCAAAATCAAGCACTGGTGTGCTTAGCAACAAAAAGACATGGCCATCCAGTGGTAAAAGGGGTTAAATTGACTGCAGTATCCTCTCAAATCTGGTCAAAAAGCTAGACCAGCTCTGAAAAAACATTATTGGGACAGAAGAAACTGAGCTTTGTACTCAGCTTGTACACGCTTGGAAATCAGCTTGTACATTCATTCATCATCTTCTAGCCCTCTAATTCTCTAGTTTGGGTCAAAGAGATCTGCTGGAGACTATCAGAGCAAAAGGCAGGGGTAAACCCTGGACAGGTCACCAGTCCATCGCAGTGCCACACATGGGTTAAATTCACTTTCTTGATGTGAGGTGATCGTGCTAATCAAAAAAAAGGTTGGAAAAGGCGTGGACACGATTATGAAAAAAAAGTAAAACAAGTTGGAGGCTACGTGATGGATTATATTTATTAATGATGTGACAGAAGCCAGATGAATTCTGAAGTGTGTGGAGATACTGTGAGCCCAGAATCAGCCAAATGCAGCTTAAGTGATGGGCCGGTGCTTAAATGATACAGATAGAAAATGATCCAACACACTGCCAAAGCAAGCCAGCAGTTTTGTTTAAGGAAAAGTTGTGGATTATTTTGCAATGGCCACTGCAAAATCAATAGTTTAGTGGAAAAAAACTTTGCCATTTAGTCTCTCTAAAATGTAATCACAAAACTACCAGATCATCATCACAGCGGATTGCTCTTCTCGACACTACCCTGTCCTCTACATCTGCCCCTTTAACCCCAACTACCTGCATATCTTTCCTCATCACATCCATAAACCTCCTCCTTGGTCTTCCTCTTTTCCTCCTGCCTGGCACCTCCATCCTCAACATTCTTTTACCAATATACTGCATGTGTTTTAATATAAGCCGAATGACAGAACTGCTGGTCATGTGGTTATACAAATGATTTTTATTTTATTAAAAACTTAAGCAATAGTCTCACAAAAGCTAATTAAAGCAACTATGTATTAGCATATATTAAAACAGGCATTAAAGGATGGTACTTACACAGTGATAGACTGCTTATTGTCAGTTGCTACTGCTGGGCTAATTTGATGGAACTTATTCCAATTTGGATACGATATCAAGATTTGTATTCCATGCTTATGGCTCTAAAAGCCACAATGCTGTTACAGTGCATCTATGCAGGTTAGAGTAGAGTTAGTAATATAGTCTTGTTTAGAACTAGTCTAATGAATAGAGCAAAATCATCAAACAAACCCACTATTATATAAAGAAATATCCCTAGACAAAACCTTGATTGTCGTTTTCTTTTCTTTTTTTATACTTTTTGGTCAGAAATTGTTGAATTATGGTTCTGTAGCAAAAATACTCACAAAGCCGTCCGAGAATTATCCAGTAAACTTGAGATTTTGCTATTTATTTTCTTATTATATGAGAGTGACCCTGAATGAGAGTTGATGTTTCTACTGCAGGCACTCACCACAAATTTCTCGCTGTTCTGCTCCACGTGTTTATAGGTAGGCACAGAGATGGGCACGGCCTGCTTGTCACTGTAGTCATAGCAGGACTGTGACGAGCCATCGTCTCCTGGGTCCAGGCTGTCCGTCTCTGGCTGAGGGACTGAGAGGACGGCGAGCACAAGCTCCCTTTCTCCAGCACGGATCAGATCCACTACCTGTTTGTGTGTGGCTCCTTCTACGTTCACACCATTTCTGTGGAGACAGAGAGAAGCAGTCAGTGTACGGTGCGGAAAGTCAGATTTTTGAGAATGACAGATAAGCTCCAAAGCAAACTCTGCAACTGATTTGACTCTGTACAGCTAACGGGCCCATTTGACTCCTTTTGATAAACTGTTTACTGTTAATATGTGATGATTTTTTTCATTTCAGCTGCTTCGGTTAGGGGCGGATAACCCCTGTGATCCGTACATTCGACTTTTTTTACGCTGGATGATCTTCCTAACACAAACCTCCCATTTATCTGTGCTTTGTACCGGCACAAAGGATGCACTGGCTTGTGCAACCCTAATGGCTGGATTTTTATGGGCAATTTAGACTTACCAATTTGCCTAATGTACATGTTTTTTGACTGTGGGAGGAAACCGGAGGACATCTATGCAAGCGCGGGGAGAACATGTAAACACCGTACAGAACGATCCCTGACCTGGGAATCAAACCCGGGACCTTCTTGTTGTGAGGCGACCATGATACACACTAAGCCAACGCGCGCCAAGTGATAAAACGCTAATATTAAATACATTTTAATACAACTAGAAATAACTTTAAATGTACATTTATTTGTTTATCACTTTTAATGCTTTAATATGTTGATAGTCAGTCACAATTTTCTAACTTCTGACTACAAGGATACGATAAGCAATGTACATCTTTTTCTATGGCTCCTCGAGGCAGGGCAAAGAGCAACGTAAAGAAAGGTCAAAAATTACACACGCATCAACAATTTCACTCTTACACACACACTCTTTTGTTCTCCCAAACTCTTGCTATCTTTCTCTTGCATATGCTCAGATTCTATAAAGCTGAGCCAGCAAAACGGCCTCACGCTTCCTCATTTATCAAGAACTGTTAATGTTTCACACAGGCCTGCTGTTGTGAAGTACAAAATTAAACAGAAAATAACATGTAAATTACAGTGTGTTCTTGATGAGTCACATCATTTTCACACACACGCACACGCACACACACGCACACACACGCACACACACGCACGCACACGCACGCACGCACGCACACACAGAATGCTGACAGATATCATCGGAATTTATTCAACTGATTTATCCTTTCTACAATTTCACATCATAAGAGTTGTAAATTCTGTAGTCTGAAATGTTCAGTCTTACGTTATGAACGAAGGAAAAAGAAGTGGAAACTTCCAGTTGCCCAAGTGTGTACATGGATCTGCCATAACATTAAACCTACAGATAGGTGAAGTGAATACAATGAATTCTCTCACTACAGTGGCAGCTGTCAACGGGTGGGATATATTAGACAGTAACTAAACAAATCAATTCTGAAAACTGAGGTGATGAAAAGCAGGAAAACCTGGTGAATGTAAGGATGCGAGTTACAAAACAGCCAAATTTGACAAGAGCCAGGTAAGTTAGAATATTCAGATGTGAATTGAGCAACATGAAAATAGATCCCTATTATTCAATGTCTTCATGTGCTGGACAAACCAGTTTGATTTTTAGAAACTTACAGAACTTGAAGGATCTATTGCTAGTGGTTATGGTGCCAGATATCTTCGTGTTTCGACAGGTCAGAGTTAAACCAGACCTTCACACTGACAGCACAAACACTGCGAACCTTAGCTGCTTTGAAAGGTTAAGGCCCACCCAAAATGATTTATGACTGACAGGTTAAGCAATGACTTAAGTTTCACTTTGTACCCAGTCATGATTAGGGGTGCCACCGAGTCCATCTAGCTAAATCCGGCTTGGGGTCATTTTCACGTGCTTGTTTTTCAACCAATCAAATAATCCTGATTTTTCACAGCCAAGTATGCCATACGCATTGGGAGTTTAGCCATAAGACTGTTTGCATGACGTCCAAGTTGTTTGGGTGTCACAAAAAGGGAAAGAGGATTTGATTACATTTCGCTATGGGCACTAGGGACAGGCATTTGATTACATTTCTTCAATCGATAGTCAGAAAAACTAACAATCTGTTATGGAGTACTCATCACCTTTCAATTATAGAGGAAAACTCCAAGAGAATACAGACCCGACCTTTATTCAGTTCTTACAAAACAATTGTCTTTGCTGCAGGTTAGAATTACTGTTATTTAATGGCAGCTTTTTGCACAAACAAATATATAGAATTTTGCAATGCTTTTATGTCTTTGTGAAAACATACTTTCTGTGAAACAGCGCCACAATGCATGCTAAATAAAACTGCTTAACCAGCTTTGGTGAAAATTAGTGAGAATGGATTTTTGGTCAGCTTTGCAAAACATCAATGCGAATTGATAAAGTTTCATGATCGCACAAAATGCAGGGACTTAGCAATATTGTATTTGGCCAAAATCTAAAAGGACCCGATTAATCCAAAAAATTAACTGTTAACTATCAATCATGCTTATCCTTAATCTAAACCACTTTAGACAGGTAGTTGTAAGGTTATAGCTAATAGATGTACCAGACAATCTAAGGCTGAAAGCTATGTTAGATATTTAGCACCGATGAGACTTTATATTCTGTTGAAAGATAATTCTATATAAATCCTAAAACATACCACTTTTAGTTGGTTTTCTCAGCGAACATTATGTGATTTTATTTATTGCTTATTTTGTATTTGAACCCGGTTTGCAGTATCACGCTGGTACTCCAGAAAAGTTTTTGACTCTCTGAAGCATTTGTACAATCCTTGATATGCATCGGAGATTTTGTATTTGTTTAGGAAACAGGGAAACTACTAACAGCAGACTAAATTTCCACAATGTTACAAACAAAGCAATACATTAAGCAAAAAATGATTAGAGAACGGCATTCTTGTAAGGGAGGACTGGTAAAGTGAGTGAAAGATTTTGCAAAAGAAGACGCATTTTGTTTGTTTTGAGTAGGGACAAGTTTGAACTAGTGAGCAATTGCCTAACCAATAACTTAAATGCATTTTTCCTCACTTTAAGATTTGGATTCTCAGTCGAGTAGTATGGACACTTTCTTTTGATCCTTCTTTCCTTCTTCTTTTGATCTTTCTTTCCTTTTTCCTTCTCTCAATATAACTGTGTCAAACTGACTGAAAGAGCAGAGGAGGAATTCAGATGATTATTCCCATCATGTTACTTTAGGGGACTGTGTCCCTAATGGTGGCTGTGGGGGATGCTTTGGGAGTATAGGGTTTGAGGCCCTTTATCACTGGTCCGGTTCATTATCTTTATAGACATGATTTCTGCTGGCCCCATCAAGCCAGGACCTTCAGCGTGCACTGGAGGATGAGAATCAGCATCTCCAAATACGTGATCATGGTTCTCAGTCGGAAAAGGATGGCTTTCTCCCTTCACGTTGGTTGTGTGATCTTGCCTAAAGTGGATGAGTTTAAGTATCTTGGGGTCTTGTGAGTGAGGGAAGAATGGAACGGGAGATTGCCAGGAGGAATGATGCATCTTCTGTAGTAATGATCATATGTACCGATCAGGTGAAGAAGGAGCTGAGCTGTAAGGCAAAGCTCTGTATTTACGAGTCAATCTACATTACTACTCTCACCTATGGCCATGAGCTTTGGGTCATGATTGAAAGGATAAGATCCTGAAGATATGAGGATCCTGGCTGAAATGAGTTTCCCACGCAGGGTTGCAGGGTGCTCCCTCAGGGATATGGTGAGGAGCTCGGTCACCTGCGAGGAGCTCAGAGTAGAGCCGCTGATCCTCCACATTGTGAAAAGTCAGCTGAGGTGGTTTGGGCATCTGTCCGGAAAGCCTCCCGATCGCCTTGAAGGAGAGGTGTTCCGGACATGTCCCACTGGGAGGAGGCACAGAGAAAGACCTAGGACTCGTTGGAGGGACTATGTCTCTCGGCTGGCTTGGGGACAACTCGATGTTTCCCCCGGAAGAGCCGGAAAAAGTGTCTGTTAAAAGGGATGTCTGGGCTTATGTCTTGGAAAAGCGTTTCTGTGGAAATCTACCGAAACACAATTCAATGGTAAAAGAGTAGAACGGAGACAATTCTCATGCGTGAGAGTCAACATTGTCGTTTTATATCATTTTTTCAATTTATATTACTAAAAGGTCAAAATAAATCAAGGTCTACGTATTACAGTACAGCTGCATTATTCATTTTGTTATCTCTGTGTCCCACATGATCCTAATACTACTTTCCTATGATTTGATGAAGTATATTCATCAAAAGGAGACAGATATAACTTTCCTTTTAACTCTGCATTTAGGTTGTTTTTTTATTCATCATATTACGTTAGTACACACTCGGTATTGCTATAATCAGGTAGGTCAGGTAGGCAGAACACAGAGTCAGCTATGATGCAGTACCCCTGGAGCAGGAAGGTTAATTACGCAGAACACCTTCGGGATGAACTGGAACATTAACTTTACCCCATAATCTTCTAATCGAACACCAGTGTCTGATCTCACTAATACTATTCAATGAACAACACAAAAAGCTTTAAAGAATTGAGAAGTTATTACAAAAGTAATTTAGTTGTGTTCGAAATCATCTACAGTTGCAACATAAATGTTTCTATAATCTTTTGATGAAGCCAAACATTGCAGTTTTTTACTCTATTGTTTTAAACAAAAAAAACCAAAACAACAACTATACTTCCTTCAGAAAGATGAAGTGAAAACTGAAAACAAAACTGACCAATTCACACAACACAATCTCGCTTTCCCGTTTTCAGAGAGAAGAAGCAGCTTTACAAAAAGGTCGTCACTGGTTCGATTTTGTGTGGCGTTTGCATGTACTCCTTGGCTTGTGTGGGTTTAGGCCGGGTTCTCTGGTATCAAGAGAGAAGTACGAATGTGAAGCATGGGCGCTAGTATGACATTAAACAATAATAAATAAATAAATAGAGAGAGAGAGAGAGAGAGAGAGAGAAAGAGACTTGCACCCCTCACCATGGCAACCCAGCCCAGCATCAGGGATGTGACTGTGTTTATGAAAATGTAGATCTAATGCAGACACATGCTTGTCTCAAAAAAAAAGACAAATAGATGGTACCTTTGCCCAAGCAGGGGGTAAGTATTGACCAGCTGTATAAGCATTTTTCTACCTGATGCTCATCATTTTGCAATGCATATTGGGTGTTAATTATCCTGCTGATGCTACCACCAGCTGCGCTGGCTATGCAGGATGCTGAGGAAACACAGAAGCTGTCTGTGCCCTCGGCTGATGTGTGTGATCAGAATGTGTAATGAAGACTGACAAACCTCCTTTTCTTCCAAATGAGACGGCTATTCAAAACAGATGCAAAGACTGCATTCTATTCCAAAGGTACTGAAAAGCCTGAAAAAAGACCACCATTTTTACTCTATTACAATCTGTCTATTCACGTTATCCCTTCATGCAGGTGATGAAAACTCCATTAGAAACCTTAGGACAGAGGACTTAGTCTACCAACCGAATATGACGTTATACCACGTGACACCCAGAGCTCGATACCCACTTCTCGCTACACGTTTTACATCCATTGGGGATATTTCCAGTACTCACCAACGCTTTAAAACACCGGAAATGTCTACACTTTCTGGAACAAGATAGAATTTTTTTAAAGACACCCATATTTCGGCTGCAAGATTCGGATTGGCTAAATCAATTTTTAAGAGTGCGGTGAACACCAATACGAGGAAAGATTGAAATGACAGACCAATTATAAAGTAGTATAGGTGGGATTTATCAGAAAACGGGTATGGAACAAAAATAACACCCCTAGAGAGCTAAAGCTAAGTGACGTTTATAATGTTTAGTTTATCATGTCAGGGAAGACAAACGGGTCTATTTGTCCAAATATCGTTTCAATATAGCGGAAAGTCGCGGATTAAGTTATCTTATCTGAGCTCGAGTTTAGGGGATGGTCAGCTGATATGCAGATGACAGCGGCTAGCATTAGCAGGCTAACAAGCTGAAGCAGAAGCTTAGCAGAAACTCACACTTCGAGGATGCGGTCGCCTTTAGAGATGCCGGCTCTGTCCGCCGCACCGCCCGGTAACACGGCACTGACATGCTGAAGCGGCGCATACAGCTCGCCGTTGATGCTCCTCAGCTGACCTCCTTCACTCACTTGGCCGCGGACGTTGAATCCGTAGCCAGAGTCAGATTTGATAATGCGAACGAGCCGCGGGCCCGCAGTAATGTTCCCGCCAGAGCCGTGGCTTGAGGAGCGCAGCGCGGAACACACCGCTGTGTGCACGTCCTCTCCATCCACCACATCTGCCATGTTGATTCAAATCCAGAGAAAATAAAAATCCTCCGCGCTTTCACACTTCGCGGTCATACATTAGATTATCCGCTACCCAAAAGCGCAGCCCAGAGAAATTAAACCACGCCCCCTCACTAGTCGACTCCCCTCCCCGGAATAACAAAACGGTGCATCATGGGACGTGGTGTGTGTGTGTGTGTGTGTGTGTATGTGTGTGTGTGTATGTGTGTGTATGTGTGTGTGTGTGTGTGTGTGTGTGTGTGTGTGTGTGT
>JAOTRA010000035.1:15284051-15296467 GCA_026260255.1 Pseudolaguvia tuberculata | reverse complement strand
TGCGTTTGTGGTCTCTGTGTCTGTATGTGGTCTCTGTGTCTGTGTGTGGTCTCTGTCTGTTTGTATGTGTGTCTATCCTTCTGTCTGTGTGTGTCTCTGTCTGTGTGTGTCTCTGTCTGTGTGTGTCTCTGTCTCTGTGTGTGTCTTTGTCTGTGTGTGTGTCTCTGTCTGTCTGTGTGTCTCTGTCTGTCTGTGTGTCTGTGTGTGTGTTTGTGTGTCTGTGTCTCTGTGTGTCTCTGTCTCTGTGTGTGTCTCTGTCTCTGTGTGTGTGTGGTCTCTGTGTGTGGTCTCTAGTGCGTGTGTGGTCTCTGTGTCTGTATGTGGTCTCTGTGTCTGTATGTTTGCATTATTTAGGTGCTGGTGTGTGTTGAGCACGAACAGGAACGGATGCAGTTTTATTGCCGCTCATGTCAGCGCCTGCTGTGTGCACTTTGTAAGCTGCGACGTGTTCACAACGGCCACAAGGTCATGCCCATAGCAAATGCCTACCAGACTCTAAAGGTACCCAAATACTAAAGCATAATCCTGACACCATTTCTATTCAAATATTCGAAATATTGAAGCTGTCTTTTAAGACAGATATAGAGACCATATTTTTGTACAGAAAATCTATTATTTTCTGTAGAAAGTTTAAAGTGTTTGTCATAAGCACAGTAAGGAAACAGGTTTGTCTGTACAATAAAATTCTTACTTTGCTGTCCATACTGAATGGCAAAAGTAAAGTGACGGAATAATTTAAAGGTAAAAAAGTAATAAATAAAGGGCATGTGAATAAGTAGACATAAGAAATATACCTATCCATATATATATACACATGTATACATATATAAACTATGAATGGGGCAGCGCGGTAGTAATTAGCACGGTCGTCTCACAACAAGAAGGTTCTAGGTTCGGGGATCTTTCTGTGTGGAGTTTGCATGTTCCATTTCCTCCAGGTACTCTGGTTTTCTCCCACAGTCCAAAAACATGCAGTTTAGGTTAATTTGGTGATATCAAATTGTCTATAGGCGTGAATGTGTATGTTACTGATTGTTTGTCTATGTGTGGCTCTGTGATGAACTGGTGATCCGTCCAGATGTTACCCCTGCCTTTTGCCCTATGTGCCCTGAGATAGGCTACAGCAGACCCCCATGACCCCGAATAAGGGGCTAAGTGGGTAAGAAGATAAATGAATGAATGAATGAATGAATGAATGAATGAACTATGAATGGGAATTAATTAATGAAGGCAGTATGTGCAAGAAATAAATGTGCTTGTGTTCTACATCAACTATTGTACAGTAAACAACTGTTGGTAGCATTATAAGGAACAGGAAGTTAAACAAATTAGCTAACTAGACAAGTTAACTAGACAAATAGCAAAACATTAATAAATCAGATCCATCAATAATTGTAAATGGTCTATTTTTGGACTGTTATTATATTTGACTGTCATTAGTTGATGACAATTTATATTGAAAAGAATCTTTTATGACTTATTATATAAATTTTCCTTAAGAACAAGCTTAAATATAGTCCTTGATATACAGCTAATTAACAGCGGGTCTCGAGAGAATAAATATATAAAATGTATCTTATATACTATATTTACAATTGAATTCATTTACATGGGCTTTAAATGTAATCTGTATCATCCTTAAAGTTAAAATCTTTGCATTTCTTGTTTAAATCCTGGTCGTAGAGGCAAATAAGGCAGCAATGAATTCAACTCGGATCTGGTAATATACTGTGTTTATGACTCTTTAATTGAAAGTATTCCTTGCCTATAAAGCAACTGATGAATATGATTCATCGGAGCATATTTAGTGTCTTAGTTCATAAATAAAACAAATAAAAAGTATGAGGAGAGGAAGCAAGCACCACTGTACCGGGTAGGTTTGAGCACAGGGGTTAATTCTTATTCTGCTGTAAAGAAGCCATCTTATCATCTACAAATTTCCCTGGATGCAGAACAGAAAGGGCACGTGGCATGATTTTTACATCCAACAATCTTGTTGGATTGAAACATGATTATGTGAAAGAATTAAAAAGCCCGACTAGTTCCTTGCTAATAGAAGTTAAACCCAATATGATTTTCTGACATGTTGGAATTCTTGCTGAGATGCTTTTCCGCATCGATGACATAACTATGATCGAGACTGTGCTGTTCTACCGGTATGGTCAGGTGGTAGAAAGAACAGCACAGTCTCGATCATAGTTATGTCATCGATGCGGAAAATACCCGTGGAAACACTCCTAAAGAGTTCCAAACATCTCTTTAGCATGACAATCACTGAAAGTTGATTTCATTATTATTGGTTGTTAATGTAAAGATAGAGTAATGTTGATTTTGAGTGCTAAGTCAGTATTTTTATTTTAGTTTGCCAACTACTATGCCACCGCGCTGCCCTAATATGTTTGTTTTCATTCATTCATTCATTAATTCATCTTCTTACCCGCTTATTCCCTAATTCGGCGTGACAGAGTCTGCTGGAGCGTATTTCAGCACACATAGGGCGAAAGGCAGGGTACACCCTGGACGGTTGCCAGTCCATCGCAGGGGGTTTATGTGGGTTTTTTTTTATGTTTATGTTTCATATACATGTTTTATTTAGATTTTTTTTAAACAGTCTGACGAACAGAGTGACGATTCAGTGCTCTGATTTATGTTGAGTCAGTATTTCAGTACTGATTCAGTATGGTTTAGTGTCATTGAATCAGTATTTTTTTATTCATTTTAAAGAACTAGTTCACAACAACTTTTATTTTGCTTTGATGTGATCATTTACAGTATATCAATTCGGTAAGACGGTTCAGTGTGACGATTTGGCATGCCGATTCAATGTGCTATTCAGTATTTTTTCTTAGTGTAATTATTTGCTTCTGTGTAAGAATAGCATGTGAGGATTAAATCAGTGAAAGATAGGAAAATTGTAAAGCACAGTCACAGTGTGTGCTGTCTCTTGTTATATGTCAGAAAATGATGAAATAATCCTGGTCGAACCTGGATTATATTATCTTAATAGGACATGCAGGGTGGGTGAATAGGCAATGATTAACTTTTGTTTCACTTTGTTTCTTGTGCCCTTATGCAAGTTTTTCTGTGTTGTTGTTTACAGGATAAAATTACTAAACAGATGAACTACATTCTGGCTCATCAAGAAAGAGTGCAAGCCCAGATCACTCAAGTGGAAAGCGCTATCGCTCAAACTGAGGTAAAGCTTTTTTTCAAAATTAAACATATAAAATTGCTTATTATAAATCTAAGTTGTCCATAATCATCATCATTTTCGGTCCCAGATCCTTATCATTTTCAATACCTTCACACTCACTGACGATTATCATTCAATGTTTACACTTTAGACTTTAGAATGTGGTGTTTTAGAGAAGAGGACGATAGTCATTAACTTTGTGCAGAGCCAAAAATATTCCCTTCATTGAATCTCATTTAAAAGATGTCTGCAAATTTATTTTATAGTCAAAAGTTAAAAAATGACATAAATTAAGTACATATGTAATTATGTACATAATATACATCATTAAAGTGATGTACGTACATGCAACATGCACTTTTGCAAGTTGTTTGAAGTGTGTCTACACAAACACCCTATAGGAATAAAGATACACTCGGTGTTCTTTAAAATTTTGTTAAATCATTTCCCCGTTTCTCAAAACAGATGATTTGATGATTGACTTGTAAACATAAACCCGCAATAATGAAATGTAGAAAGTTCTACGTGGGTACAAGGGCAGAGGCTGAATTCATTAATTTATTCATCTTCTTGCCCACTTATTCCCTAATTCGGGATCACGGGGGTCTTCTGGCACCTATCCCAGCGCACATAGGGTGAGGGGGGGGTGGGTACACCCTGGACAGGTTGCCAGTCCATCGCAGGGCAATTATCTACAGAAATGTGTGCGAATCATTTCTCACCTGACTTCGTAATAAACGAGGGTCAGTATGAAGCTGGTTTTGCTAAGAGGTTATTCCTGAAATTAGCAATGGCCTTGCTGCCCCTGACTGCACACCAATGCCTTTCACATCTTCTATTATTAAAAATTAGAAAGCATTTTTGTGTATTTATTGACATTATATAGAAGTTAAGGGCGGTGAAGTGGTTAGCATGGTCACCTCACAACAAGTTGGTCCATGGTTCGATTTCCATGGTCTTTCTGTGCAGAGTTTGCATGTTCTCCCTGCACTTGCGTGAGTTTTCTCCAAGTACTCCGGTTTCCTTCCACAGTCCAAAACATGTAGATTAAGTTGATTCTAAAGGTAAATTGCCCATAGGAGTGAGTATGTGTGCGAGTGGTTGTTTATATACGTGTGGCCCTGCGATGGACTAGCGATCTCTGGGGTACCCTTGCCTCTTGCCCTATGTGTGTATCTATGTATAGTATATTGCAGTCACAGGACAGATCAGTCCATCTCAGGGCCACACGTAGACAAACCAGACATACAAACACACATTCAGAATCCTCAATCAACGTAATGTATATATTTCTAATGTACGGTTTCCTGTGGGAAGAAACCGGAGTACCTAGAGACAACCCACACAAGTGTGGGGAGAACATGGAAACTCTCCATCAGTTACTATTGATATTGAGTATTGTCAAGTCATATGTTCTGACCAATCAATTTTTAACATTTCATACTTCAAATGTAATTTTCTTCATGTATTTGTGTGGCTGTGTGCATAGGTAAACAGCGCTGTTGCCAAAGAGCAGCTAAATCAGTGTGTGAACAACATGCGTGGCGAGATGGTCGAACGTCAGAATGCTCTGCTCAAAACTCTGGAAGAGACTCGCGCTCAAAGATCAGAAGCTTTAAACGCGCAGCTTTCGGAGAAGCAGAGTATGTTGGACAACGCAGGGCTGGTCATGTACACACAGGAGCTGCTGAAAGAAAATGATCAGCCGTGCTTCGTGCAGGCTGCCAGAGTCACCCATAACCGGTGCGAGTGTGTCTGTGTGGCTACATAAATATTTTCTAGGAACAGTAGGGAGGTTATTCATGGCTGTGTATATACTGTTATATACATTAATCAAACTAAGCAGTCAAGATTTAAAGGTCATGCACATGGACCCAGCAGTGGTAATACTTATATTCCACTTCCTATATGGAGTATACCAGTATATTGTACTTTCAAATCCTTATGATTATCAATACTCTTATATATATATATCTAATATATCAAGACTCAATACAGATTGAGTCTTGATTTCTGTGCTTCTGTTTTTTGTTTTGTTTGTGGCACACACAGGTTGGTTACAGCTATTGAGCACCTGCAGCATTTCTCTCTCTCGGCTGATCCTTCGTTTCGCCGTTTCCATGTGGACATTTCACGAGAGCTCAAGCTACTCAGCAGCATGAATTTCATACAAGGTTGCTACCAGATCTATCAAACTAAATGGGTACTAATGTAACGGTGAAGGTTATTTATATGCTTATACATCGATATGAAAAAAACCTTAAACTTTCAGATATATTGGAAGCATAGAGGAGAATTACTACCTACGCCTATTTCATCGGATGACACAGTATTATACTTACTTGTGTTGGCTTGGTGTGCGGATTCGAAGTTTTCATTCAGTTGGTTATTAGCCAATATATCACCAGATATTAACAATTTTTTATACAGAATGCAGATGAAATGATTACCTCAGTCTCATTATTAATTGACTCACTATCTTGTTTTAGTGTAAAGATTTAATGAGTTAATTTAGTATGTTGGATTATGGCAATGATTTAGTTCGTTTATACATTTTTCTTCAGTCAATCTTTATTTAAGTGATTCATTTATTATGGGCAGCAATGGTCTTATGTGCAGAATTTGCATGTTCTCCCCACGTTTGCGTGAGTTTTTTACAGGTAATCTGGTTTCCTCCCACAGTCTAAAAACATGTACATTAGGTTGACCTGTCCGGGGTGTGCCCCTGCCTTTCACCTTATGTGCTCCAAGATAGGCTCCAGCACACCCTTGTGACCCAGAATTATGGAATAAGCAGGTCAGAAGATAAATGAATGAATGAATGAATGAATGAATAATGCCAACTCTTATATTTTGTGACATAATTTGTTCTAATGCGCTGATTATTTGTAATGATTTAGTAGGCCTGTGCGATATTGAAAACAGCATGTGATATTTGATAGGCAAAATATTTTGTTTCTTCAAATACATTTCCCTGTGTTTCATTTTTTGAGTCTAGCTGATACAAATTGTGTGTAGTTACCAGGTGAAATTTGTACCACTTCCTCTTTATGTTGCGAATTGAGATTTCATTCATTCATCATCTTACCCGCTTATTCCCAAATTCGGGGTCACGGTAGTTTGCTGCGCCTATCCTAGAAATCCCAGTCCATCTCAGGGCAACACATAGACAAACAACCACTCACACACACATTCAATCCTATGGATGATTTAGAATCACCAATCCACCTAATCTGCATGTTTTTGAACTGTGGGAGGAAACCGGAGTGCCTGGAGGAAACCCACGCAAGCGCGGGGAGAAATAAATAAATAGCACTTCAGTCTGCATGCGATGATTACTTTAAACCCAAATACTGAAATATCTTCAAGGTGTTTCTTTGATTTTGCACTAAAGCATCTGTAGCAGCTGTGGTTGCTCATGGCTTATCAAGTTTAGCTTGCTGTGAAAGCTTCATGACTTCATGACAAAATGATCAGTCGCAAACCAGAGAACTTTGCCCAGTTAAAGTGATAAATTGCTCATTTATTTCAAAACATTGCAAAATCCACATTTTTCGATTATATATTGCACAGTCCTATGATTTAGTATTCTGACTCTTTGTGATGTTCTAAGTCATTGGTAATTAATTGTCCTGCTTTAATGTAGCGATTTAAAGCAACAATTTAATGTGTATTTGATGGTATACTTAAAAAATATTTTCAAAATTGTCTTCTGTAGCTCCACTGGCTCCTGTAATCGACACCCAAAAGACTTTGGCCTATGATCAGCTGTACCTGTGCTGGCGTCTCCCACAGGACTCAGCACCTGCTTGGCACTACTCCGTAGAGTTTCAGAGAAAAATTGGCCGAGATGGGCCGTTGTGGGGCGGGGTCAAATCAGAAGCCTCTGGAGGCTCCAACAGTCCGTGGCAGCGCATGGACGAGGTGGTCGGGACTAGTGCAGTGATTGACAGACTGGAGATGGACAGTGTTTATGTGCTTAGAGTGAGAGGCTGCAATAAGGCAGGGTTTGGGGAGTACAGTGAGGAGGTGTATCTTCACACACCTCCTGCACAAGGTAATACACACTATTAATAGTATTGTGTTACTTTAGAAACACTTTATACACATATTTGTACACTCTTCCTAATTTTATCTCATTTTTATACTTTACTTTTTTATTCATCTTTTTACACACTGTTTTCCTTTTTGATTCCTCATTGTTTTTCCCATTCCACTAAAACAATCTTCAATCCATACAGCCATCTACCCATCCCGCTCTCCTTTTCTCTTTTATACTCCTTTATCCACTCTTTTACGTTTATCATTTATCCTTATGTCTAATTTTTATTCTTATGTCCATTTGCTTTTATCAACTTGCCTTCTGCTCCTGCTCTGACTTGTATTCCCGTTTGATCTGGAATATATCAGCTGCGTCTCCGAATCCTAGTACATGTGCAATGTTCCTACCTTTCTCTTTCTCCCTTCCTTCCTGTGTCCTCTTCCTGCTCCCTTTCTCCTCTTCTACTTCCCTTTCCCTTTGTACCCCCATTTCTATCTTCTCTCCTGATACTGTCCCTTTCCTCTGTTTGCATATAATCCCCTCCACTCCCTTCCCTTCTACTCCCCTGTCTCTTTTCTTCCCTTTCTTTCCTTTTCTCTCTCTCTTTCTCAGTGCTGTCATTTTGTCTGGACTCTCGCTGGGGTCTCCATGCTGAGCGTGTGGCACTCGGTAAAGGGCAGACGTATGCCCGTAGTGTTCCTGGTCTGACTTTGCTGCAGGCTGCTGACCGCGCCCTCACTTCCTTTCATCTGACCACTGACCTCCTGGTGGCGGACGTGTCAATTACACAGGGGCGTCACTATTGGGCATGCTCTGTAGAGCCTGGTTCATACTTGGTTAAGGTGAACTGCCAACATCTCAGACAGTACAGACAATTGATTTTAATAAATAAATTAATTAAATGCTGCCATTAATTTGTGATTTGTGTAGGTTGGTGTTGGCCTGGAGGCAAAGCTTCAAGAATGGTTTCACTTACCTCAGGACATGGCAAGTCCCCGGTAAAGCTGTATACTATTTAAAGATTCCGGTTGTGTTTAACGATATAAACCTTGCAAGATTTTTCTAAAATTGTCTCAATTTTTGTTATTCTATGTCACTATAATAGATTTTATAGTGTATATAATTTTTATATTATATAAGATTTTCTAATTTTATATAATTCCTTATTTAGCCAGATGATGCTCATTTTTCACCTACTATTACAGTGCTGCTGAATTTTCAGTGTACACAGAAGAGTTTGGATTGATTTTCTATTGCAGCTCTGACTGATTGTTTTTTTATTAAAGATGGCACAAAACTGATATCTTGTACATGAAATATATCAGAGAAAAAGTAATGAATTGGATTCAGTCCAACATCCAGTCCAATCCAAACCATGTTTTTCATGTGTTAAAAATAAATTTTAAGCCTGTGGCATAGATGTTAGCACGGTCTCCACAAAGCAAGAAGGTCCCAGCTTTGATTCCCAGGAAAGGGGTTATTCTGTGCAGATGTTTTCCCAGCACTTGCGTGGATTTCTCTGGGTACTCTGGTATCCTTCATAATACAAAAACATGTACATTAGGTTCATTGGTAACTCTAAAATATTGCCCATAGGAGTGAGTGTGTGTGTGTGGTTGTTCGTCAATGTGTGGCTCTGTGTTGGGGTTACAACCTGTTAAGGGTGTACCCCTGCCTTTCACCTTATGTGTGCTGGAAGAGACTCTCGCAGACCCCTGTGACCCCAAATTTTTGCAGCCCTTTTATGCGTAAAATTTTAAAAAGAAAACATACACATGTCTGGATGTCCAGAGGATAAAATATTTGCCTGCCTTCATTTTTCAGATATGATCCTGACAGTGGGCATGACAGTGGAGCAGAGGATGCCCAGGACTGTCCACCTCCATTCTGCTTTCTCACTATGGGTATGGGAAAGATTCTCATGCCCAAATCTGGGGCATCTAATGGCATGTCTGGCCCTCTTACCACCCCCTTGCCCCCACGCCTGGGTGTGTGCCTGGACTTTGATAAAGGTCATGTTACATTCTACGATGCCCACTCTCTGCGAGTAATATGGGACGGGATTGTAGATTGTTCCGCCCCTGTTTGCCCAGCCTTTTGCTTCATTGGTGGAGGGGCACTGCAGCTACAGGAGCTAATAGCCAATCGCAGCATAGATCAAGTCCCACCCAGAAGAGTCACCATTCAATCCCGTGCTACATCTGTGACTGAAAAACTGAGGTCATAAACAGTTTTACAGGAAAATTTAAGTCCAGCACCTTTAAAAATATAATTTATTTTGCTTAAAAAAAATCTGCAGCATAAAAATATTCATGATTTAATAATGCAACCCTGTATGCTTAAAAAAAGTACTCTATATGGAGAAAGTTACTGGGACATCTGATCATCACATTTATTATATGTTTGTTTATTTCCTATAATAATAATGGCTCAGGTAACATTAAACTTATTAATGTTAAAAGATACAGTGACAGTAATAAAGGATGGAACGGAAAGATTAATGAAATCGTGAGTTACTACAGTAGTTAATTTGTTTCTAATTAAATGATGAGAAATCCTGTATCCAGAAAAAAAAATCTTATTGAGTAAAGTAAAAGTGACTTTTTATGTATGGACAAGTTATGTTTGCTTGACTAGATCCAAAAATCTACTCACACACAAACCCAAATGAAGTAAATATTAAAGTAAAGTTAGTAGAACATGACCTATTGTTGGAATTCTGTTCATTGTATAGGTTTTTATTAGGGCTGAATCAGAATCAGGGCTCTGTGTAGGACACTTCAGTTCTTCCACTGCAAGCAGAACATATCATGTCTTTATGGAGCTCTGGTGGGTTTGTGCACGGGGACATTGTCACACTGGAATACCACTTACACACTTATGTGCATGTTCTGGTCAGGTGTCCACAAGCTTTTGGCCATATAGTGTATGTACAGTTTGGTGCATGAACAGAAAAACAGCTAAATCATGAATGATGCATTTCTATTTAAAGGGAATGGTGATTTGTAAGCTATTTTTTACACGGTAACCCGAATAGCACCTCAGAATTAATGTTAATAATAATAATAATAATAATAACAACTTGTTCAGGCTTCAACTAAAACTGGGTTGTTTGTTTTTTGTAGGTCTGTACATTTTTTTTTCTTTTTTATTTATTTATTTATTTTTTTTTTTACAAGTTTTTCTGTCATAAATGCTCTGTTTTGTCTGTAACACTGTAAAATGAACCTCCAATCAGAGAAACTCGTCCACGTTTGTAGAATGTGTGTTTTCTGTGTAACATAATGTCAGAATGGTGTCGCTTTTGTAATCATGGCGATGTTTAAAAACGATGTCACTCAAATGAACTTATTTTATAGCCTAAGTGGTTTCGTTTCATTATTAAAGCGTTCTACTGTGAGCTTTCAGCACATGTGATGACACAAAAATGAGCGATTTGAACAATCGGAATGTAACATATAACAATATTATGTATCTTACAATGTCATGTCTCAAATATAAATATACAATATACAGAGAAGAAGACAATTAACTAAATATGTATCATTTTACTGGCACTAATTTTAGCAAAGCATGATTAAAAATTCATAGCAAAGCTAATTGTCTATATTTAGAGATTCAAAACGACTGGGATCAGATCTTAGAGGTAACCCGAATTGATGCGTTAAATGTAAAGCTGATGTGTAATGCTCAGGCCTGTAACTAAAACAAGTTTTATTTCTTATTTTTAATTTTTAGAAGCTCTTGTTTTTCTATAGTAACAGTGTTTCTTTGATATGCATTTTACTAAAAAGTGTGTTCTTGTTAATATTTCCCATTTCAGGACGTCTCCGGTGTCGGCATTTTGTAACAGAGGTTCAAATATATCTTTTTTTCCTAGCACAGAATAATATTTAGGTCAGAAAGATTTGTAATTTTTCTGTAACTTGATAAGATTTTTTTTGTCCTTATGTGAAAGTGAAAATAATTGAGAGACTCTGGTTGATAGAATGACTGTTTGTTTATAGCTGCTATAGCAAGTGTGTAGACAATAAACAACATTAAATGTAAATACAAATTAAAATGTATGTTGTTCTTTCAATCAACACAAATTGCTCTTGCAATCAAATCTGAATATCGAGTAATGGTGGGCTTTAATCATATTTTTATTATTATATTTCAGCTCTTTAGAATACGTATAGAAGAAAAATGTTTCACCGAAATCATTTTCAAAACAAAAAGAGAAAAATATACATAAAATATAAAATTACCCATTGTATTTAAACATATTGGTGGCATAACAATCAAGTCTGAATAAATAATTGCAATTGATTGCAGGCCATATATTCATTATTCATATATCTTCTTACCCGCTAATTCCCTAATTCCGGGTCACACTTGTTTGCTGGTGCCTATCCCAGCAAACATAGGGTGAAAGGCGGGGTTGCACCCTGGACGGGTCGCCAGTCCATCTCAGGGCAAACACCAAATAGTTAGAACAGTTAAACCTCTAAAGTTTTGTAGGCGTGGCTGTGATTTGTAGTGTATATATAGTGGGCGTGACTACAGGAATAGAAACAAACTATAAGTTATATTGTCTCAGATAGGGATGTACTGAGACCGAGTGAGACAGTAAGAGAGACAGAAAGAGAGACAGAGAGAAGAAGCATGACTGACAGAGAGAGAGAGAGAGAGAGAGAGAGATACAAATTGAATCAGAGTGAGAGAGACAGACATGAGAGATAGATAGATAGATAGATAGATAGATAGATAGATAGATAGATAGATAGATAGATAGATAGATAGATAGATAGATATATGAGAGAGAGCTTTGTGAGAAGCGATTAGTGAAACACACACACACACACACATATTGATCCAGTTGTTTGTGTGTTTGTTGTTGTGATTGAAAATGTATTTTTAAATAGATTTGCAGCTTTTCTAGTTGCTCATGGTTCCTCGTAACCAGCATTTAAATTCTAGGTGATGTTTGTGAACTAGTTTATTACAGATCTGCTGTCTGCCTTCATTTCCCTTCCCCCTGTGTGAACCAGTAAGGCCATATATTAATCTTCATTCATTCTGAAAACATTCAGTGGCCCTAAAAACAGCTATACGGTCAGGAGATCATCCATCCATCCATCCATCCATCCATCCATCCATCCATCCATCCATCCATCCATCCATCCATCCATCCATCCA
>JAOTRA010000035.1:15238019-15273892 GCA_026260255.1 Pseudolaguvia tuberculata | reverse complement strand
CACACACACACACACACACACACACACACACACACACACACACACACACACACACACACACACACACACATTCTGCATTTTTACTTTCTCAAAGTTTTGTACCATGGGGACCGCAATTTTAGTCCCATGTTTGTGTGTCCCCATCAGACTGTAAATACGCACTAATGTTTTTGTTTATTAAGATACATTAAAACAACATTGTTTTTTTTTGTGTGAAGCTAAATGTGTGTAAATGTCACTCATGTTTTCTGGCCAAAAGGTGTTAAACATCCTTAACCAGAGCGACTTACATTTATCTATTTCATACAATTTAACAATTAGGGGTTAACAGTCTAATCCTGATCTTCCAATTAGCAGTCCAACACCTTAACCACTGCACTACTGCTTCGCCATTTTTTGAGTCGGTTTGTTGTTGTCTCACTTATTGCATCATCCGCGCTCCTATTGGTTCTTGCAATACAGTGTTTGTAATCTTCTTTAAAGTTCATTTCAGAGGGAAAAAGATCAACTTCCATTAATCAGACATCAATGAACAAATGGCAGATAAAAAGAAAATAATGCAAGATTTCTGGAATATTGCAGGTTCCAAAATTTATTTCAGATGAACAAGGTGGCGTAGCGGTTAGCACCGTCGCGGCACAACAAAGTCCCGGTTTTGATTCATGGGTCGAGGATCTTTCGATGTGGAGTTTGCATGTTCTCCCTGCACTTGTGTGGGTTTCTTTCAGGTACTCCGGTTTCCTCCCACAGTCCAAACACATGTCAGTTGATTAGTGAGTCAAAATTGTCCGTAGAAGTGAATGTGTGTGAATGGTTGTTTGTCTATGTCTGGCCCTGCGATGAACTGGTAAACTATCCTGAGTGTACCTCTGCCTCTCACCCTATGTGCACTGGGATAGGCTTCAGTGAATGCTTGTGACCCAGAGCTAGGGCATAAACGAATAAGAAGATGAATGAATGAATGAATGAATGAATGAATGAATGAATGACAGAGTCATTAAAGTCAGTAAAGCAACATCTCACCATCTCTGATAAAAGTAATTACAGATTCATATCCAAAGTATGTTATAAAAAAGGTTTGAAGACAGTGATGCCATTAAATGTCATTTTGTGTGTGTGTGTGTGTGTGTGTGTGTGTGTGTGTGTGTGTGTGTGTGTGTGTGTAATAAACCCCACTGCAAAAAAGAGAGAATCAGATAGTTTACCGGTTAGCATAGGAGTAAGATACACAGGAGAATCCAGTCTCAATCGTTCATTTAAAGTGTTACAAGATGGCCACACACGAGACTGAGACTAGCAGTGTGTGTGTGTGTGTGTGTGTGTGTGTGGTGTGTGTGTGTATGACCTATAATTACCACTGAGCAGTTGTTTTAATTGAACACCACAAAGGCTGCAGAAAACTGATAAAATTGATCAAATTAACATTAAGACTTTTTTTGATGAAATATTAATGTTTTATAAACATTACGGTATATTACAAAGCTTTTCTTTTTTTTTTTTATAAATTGATTTACTTTAGGGTGCTGCAGTGTTGTAGCTATTAGCACGGTTGCCTTACATAAGTAGATCTTGGGTCAATTCCCTTTTCAAGGGGTCTTCCTCTGCGGAGTTGGCATACGTGGGTTTCCTCTGGGTAACCCAGTTTTTTTCCACAGTCCAACATGTACATTATTGGTTGATTGGTGATTCCAAATTGTCCATAGGAGTGAGTATGTGTGATTGTTCACCTATATGTGGCCCTGCGATAGACCAGGGTGTCCAGGGTGTACCCCTGCCTCTCACCCTTGTGACCCCGAATTAGGGAATAAGCAGGACATTTATTTTATACGTAAGATGATGTCAGATGTGGAGATTTCTTTCATTCATTCATTCATCTTCTTACCCACTTATTCCATAATTCAGGGTCACGGGGTCTGCTGGTGCCTATCCCAGGAAGAGAGGCAAGGGTACACCATGGACAGATCACCAGTTCATCACAGGGCCACACATTCGAACACACGAACGAACAACCACACAAACATTCACTCCTATGGGCAATTTAGAATCACCAACATGCAAACTCTGCACAGAAAGATCTCTGGCCCAGGAGTCAAACCCAGGACCTTCTTGTTGTGAGGCGACCGTGCTAGCCACTACACACTACAGAGTCCGGGTACATTTTTATACAGTACAATTCCGTTATACTGTTAAAAAAAACCACCTTGATCCCACTGTCAAGTTTATGCCAAGGTCTTTGATAGGAAATCTGATCTCATTCCGTATCTCTCCGTGGACCCTGTTAAGATCTTTTCATAATTCATAACGCTGCTCTAGCAAAAACAGAGCGTAGGTGATATTTACACTAAGTGCACTTAAACGCATTAGCTTATACCGGAGTGGTGTATTCAATAGCCCTGTTTTGTGTGGTGGACAGAGCGGAGACACTTAACAGACAGTAGCAGTAAAACAAAAACAAAAGCATCGTTATGTGGATTTCCAGTGGTTCCTCTCCGACTCCTAGAACTGCTGTTAAACTCATAAAAACTGTCTACACACATATCAAAGAGTTACGCCTAACTTCTGTGCATGACTATGACCTCTTATGTGTGTATTACAAGTTAGATATTTGTCCTATTCCTTACACAAAGAAGTCTTAAATCTGGATCGCTCTCACAGGATGGTGTCCTTTTGAGGTGACCTCTAGACATCTGTTATTATCAATCACTCCTATGTTTGCTTTCATGTCAGGGTATCCAAGGGGAATGAGAGCCTCCTCTAGGACATGGACAATTATTGCATAATTTTACAATTTGAAACCATTTCTTTGTGTAGGGAAGTGGTAGCCTAGTAGTTAAAGTGTTAGGCCACTACCAGAAAGACCGGGGTTCGATTCTGTGGGCCCTTGAGCATGGCCCAAAACCCACTATTGCTCAGTTATAAAAAGAGACATTAGTAAGTATAAGTCGCTCTGGATGGCATAGCGGTTAGCACGGTCGCCTTAGAACGAGAAGGTCCCGTGTTCGATTCCCTCCCGGGTATGAGATCGTACTGTGCGGAGTTTGCATGAACTCCCCCAATCCAAAAACATGTGCAGTAGGTACTATGCGCGCTGAGATAGGCTATAGCAGACCCCGTGACCCCGAATTAGGGAATGAGCAGGTAAGAAGATGAATGAATGACTGAATAAACTACTAGCAAGGATGTAATAGAAAATCTGCTTAGCGTTGATGGGACAGGAAGAACTCAGGCACAGACGATGACCGTTGCTTATTATTAAGAAAATTGTTTAATGTTTTAAAGAAAACAAAAAGAAAAGCCCGAAATTGAAAAATACATTAGTTTTGATTCACACTAAGAAAACATCTGTTTAAAAACATTGCATAATGTAAAACCTTCTGACACATTCACTGTACTGGAAAGTTCTGATATGGATAACAGCATAATGATCACTGAGGTAAAAGGCTGATTTTGGTGCACTATATGGACAAAAGCATTGACACCTCACTGACACATCCAGATGTGCTTTTTAAACATTCTATGTTCGATGTCTTCCAGAGTCTTGTGTTGTGTATTACTGTGTACATTTGTGCTACAATAGTATCAATGAGATCGTACAGTAACGTCTTAAGAGAAAGCCTGGCGTACAGTTTATCCTGATGACCACCATCAGAGTCAATTGGGTTTCTTTTTTTTTAAATCCAACCTGAACAGCTTGGGTTGCTTTTTTAATCTTTTAGGAAGGCAAATATTTGGTCATATGTCATGTATTAAAGTATGAAATAGTTACAGAGCTAAAGCTTTACTCGAGCTCTTTGAGTAATAAAACATTTGCACCGATATTATAGCTCTTGAAGGTTTTTTATCCATTGTGTGCATGTGAACACATCCTAGGAAAAATATGTACCTCTGTTGGTCTCTTAACTCGAAACTCATGGACTCGAGCAGATGTACCGCAGTGTTTTGCCAAGAACTCCATCTGTGCACCCTCACCTTCTAAAGAATGGTGTGGTTTTATCCCTTCTTGTTCCGTGAATTTGACTCAGATTTGACCGAAACCTGATATGAGGTGAAAGGAGTCCTGTCTTAAACATGTGACTCAGTGATACGGACCTTAAGGCTTTAAACAGTTAATCTTGAATAACTGATTTGTATATTTACAACACGTACACATTAGTCAGGATTAACTATTGTTCCTAAATATTCATAACCTGAAATGAGATATATATTTGTAATCTCAGACGTATAATTATTTTGTGTTCTATTTGTAGGATCAGCTGTTATGATCGGATAATGACGGCATGCAACAGCTTTTAATAATAGCTTGGCTTAGACTTGAAACTTGACCTACCTTTAAGAACTAGATGTAAAAGTTGACCAATACAAAGACAGTTCTGCTCTTCTAACTGGATAATTTCTTTCCCTTTTTCAATTTGACATCAGGCCATTTACGAGTCCTTAAATACTCAATTATTTCTTCTGACAACCAGTTTGACCAAAAATAGAACATGCATCATTTGGCATGACCCATCCTCATTTATTCCCCCCATAAATGCTACAACTACATTTTTACAATACGTTACTCCGATTGTACCAGTGTAACGATGCACAGATGTGCTGTCTTTTTTGATTATGCGCCCGTTGCTAAGCGTTAAGCTGCGACACATAATCAAACGTGCACCGAATACATTTGGCACCACAGAAGCCATGCTAACCTCTCTTTTAAATGACAAGTGGGAAACGTTCCTCCACCTGCCGTTTAAGAGGGTTTAGAGTGACAATAACCCAGGGTTAACCGCAGTGTAAAAAGCCTATTTAGTGCAAGTGGAAAAGATTCCAATTTCTGATTGTCACCAGCTCCAGATCGGCAGCTTCAACAAATTCAGCCATACAGCATCTGTTTTGCTGGCTTGTGAAGTGAGTACAATAAAGTACATTAACCATCAGTGCCTCCAATGTTATATAAAAATACAAATATAGAGTACTTATAAGATACACAACCGTTTTAGCAAACCACAAAGTTAAGGAAGAAAAAAAAATGTGACATGTAACAAAGGTTCTTCACAGAATTATGCTGCACCATAGAGGAAGTGGTAGCTCACTTCTTGACTCCAAAGCAAGGCCCATAACCCTTAACTACTAAGCTAAATAGGTCATGTAAGTGAATGAATATCTACAAAATGCTGGAAATGAAAAATGAACTGATTTCTAGTAGCTGGTATATGCAGGTCTTTAGTTTCTTCATTGTGGAGTTCCTCAGAGCTACATTTTGGGGCCTATTCTGTTCTCCTTAATTTTACTGCAGGCCTCATTTAAAAGAAACACTGTTTGTTTATTTAACTATATATAAATTTGGACAACCAGCTTCTCATACTTCATTATTTAGGAGGTTTTCAGAAGGTGGTGTGTTGGTTAATTGTTTCTAGCAAAATCTGAAGTTTTGGGCCAAAAAGGTTGATGATAATATAACTGATGTTTCATGTCCAGTCCAAAATAAGGAATCTGGGTGTAATATTTCACTCTCCTCTAGTGTTTAATCCTCAGAGTAAATGTGTGGTATAAAGTTTCTTCAATCAATT
The DNA here is from genome assembly GCA_026260255.1 of Pseudolaguvia tuberculata. Taxonomy (NCBI): domain Eukaryota; kingdom Metazoa; phylum Chordata; class Actinopteri; order Siluriformes; family Sisoridae; genus Pseudolaguvia; species Pseudolaguvia tuberculata. The sequence continues at coordinate 15,268,337 of JAOTRA010000035.1, read as the reverse complement.
GACTATTGCACAAATAAAATCTTTTCTGTCTGTTGCTGATCTTGAGAAAGTGATTTGAGCATTTATCTCCTCCCGTTGCAGCCACAAGGCCTTTTTCCGAGCACAATGAAAGGAGGACATATTACACCAGTTTCGGAAAAAGCTGCACTGGCTTTCTTTTTAAAATTGAATCCAGTATAAGGAGTTGCTGTAGATTTTTTAAAGCTGTCTATGATATGGCCCCAGATTACATTACAGATCCCAGTCATATGAACTCTTAATTGTTTACTGCTCTCAGTTTCAAAAACTCACCAGTCTCTCGTCTCCCTCTTGATATTAGATCTGTATTCTCAGTTAACCTGTTTAATGTTTCCTCTTTTTTTATTGCTTTTAATCTTCCTAAGGGTTGTTTTATTGTTTTTATATTATTGTAGTTATGTACAGTAATTTGTTCTCCTTGATAACAAGAGACTAACACCATTAGTCTTGCTTGTAAGCTTACAGTAACTGGTCTGTACTGGTGGCCTGTTCAGGTTTGCCAAACATCAGCTGAGCCAGACTCCAGCTTGACCCTGATAAGCAAGAATAGACAATAGATGGATGGATGTGTTAATGAGTAATGCTTTAAGGTGTAAAACCCTTGTACCTCTAAAATCCTTGCACCTGTAAAACATACTACACTTCTTATTCTGCTTTGTGTCTTAATGTGAAACAGTTTAACAATCATCCAATTAAAATCTACAACTTGAGCGGATGAGACGGGAGGGGGTTGAAAAGCCACAGTTAAAAACATTTTATACAAAAATCGACAAACCAAGCCAAAGCACTGCTGGAAGTCCATGTTGGCACACAAGGCTCTGGGCACATCTGGCTATAAAGAAAGTCAAACCCAGGATTCAGGGTGTGTGATAGTTCACTTCCGCTCAAATAAAACACACCTGATAACGTTATTTAAAGACCAGGGTGTGTGGTGTTGATCTGAAGCTGCACATTTGGATAAAAGCATTATAAGAACGTTATGCCAAATCGAATATATTTTGTTGCTCTTCACTAGCATGTCTCAATTAGTTCATTTTTGGATCGATTGACTGAGGCTTTAAAAAAATATTTATTCCTACATAGGAAAATAAATTCCTACATAACCTCGGTTTTGAAATTAAAGTCACAGTGTGTGTGTGTGTGTGTGGACACACTAAAGCAGTTGAAGGATATCTGACAAATCTTTTAACTCCTAGCTACCAGCACACAACCATTACTAGCAGAGTTATTTCAACTGTTGGCTGAATTATGTTAGCTGGTAAGGATAGGGTGTGCTGAAAACCCTAGGGATATGTTTTGGACTGGCAGAGGAAATATGGCTAAGGCACTTGGTGAATTAATTAGATGTGCTCAGATCTGGAGGGATTTATAAGATGGGTTGTCGTAGCTATTAGAGTCAAACAGCCAGAAGAGGAGGAAACGGATGAGACTTGTTGCAATACCTGGCATGTTTGGTACCTGAGAGAGAGAGAGAGAGAAAGAAATAAAGAGAAGAAAAGGAAAAGAGAGCAAGAAAGCGAGGGAGGAAAAATATATGTTAGACATTTAGGTAAAAGCCTACAATGCTCCTGTTGGGTCGTTTTCACTGCATGCATAAATCTAAGCAATTACGTAATTTAGAACAGTGCCAGACATTGGACATGTGGGAAGTGGTAGCACAGTGAGTAAGGTATTGGCCTGTTAATTGGAAAATCTCCAAGATTTCCAGCACCGCCAAGCTGCCATTGCTGGGCCTCTGAGCAAGGCCTGTAACCACCAATTGCGTTCGCCAAATGATGTAAATGTAATATTAATTTGCTATACACACAGCTCTCTGAAATGGCCAAAAGGTAGGATGGCATCTCAAGGTTGGTTTTTTATGATTGATACAATTCCTTGGAAACAATATTTGTCCGACCACTAGTCAATCCTTCATCTCAGCATGACATTGGAGCCTGACACTAAACACCAACGCCGTCACACACTTCAGGTACATGTTTGTACTCTCCGTAGCATCAAAGCATTTAGATCAATAAAAGAGTGGTCTTAGCAATCGTTAGCTTTGAGTTTCTTTTAACAGAGTTAGTATAGTAACTATAGCAACCGAGACACCCATGTTGTCAAAAACTACAGTGAAAGGCTTATTCTAAACTGTTTGATAGAAGGTGATGGTTAGGACGTTTGTTGTAATAGCCATTGTTGAAAGTGTTACATCGCACTGATTATAGCTCAGATAGCTGCTGGGCTGTCTTTGATACACCACACTTAGAGCATTAGAGGGTTGGGTTAAGGTCCTTATTCAAAGGCCCGACCGTGGCAGCTTGGCAGTACTGCTTCTTGAACCTTGATTTTCTGGCCAAAGACTCAGCACCTTAACCATTAAAACCATTTAATTCATCACTGCCAGTTTTAAAAGTCTGTAAATTATTTTAATTATCTTTTTTTTTTTTTGGGTACACTTTAGTGGTGCAGTGGTTAGCATGGTCGCCTCACAACAAGAAGGTCCCGGGTTCAATTCAGGGCAGAGGAAGTTTTGTGTGTAGTTTGCATATTCTCTTCATGCTTGCGTGGGTTTTCTCCAGGTACTTCGGTTTCCTCCCACAGTCCAAAAACATGCACATTAGGGTGATTGGTAATTCTAAATTGCCCCTAGGAATGTGTGTGTGTGTGTGTGTGTGTGTGACTGTTTGTTTGCAATGGACTGGTGACCTGCCCAGGATGTACCCCTGCCTCTTGCCCTATGTGAGCTGGTATAGGCTCCAACAGACCACAGTGACCAAGAATTCGAAAATAAGCAGGTTAGAAGATGAATGAATGGTACATGTTTTCCACTGGTCCAAGTCAAATTGTGTAAATTTCACACAACCAGCCTCGGTTATTTACAAAGGCAGCTTGGAGGTGCTAGAAAGGAAACCCATAGCTTAAACACTGAGCTACCAGTAAATAATTAAATTAATAAAGACTGGTTGTGTCTGAAAGTCTTTTGCTTCATAAATAGTAATAAATCACAAAGTAAATTAAAACGCATGATCTTCATGAGCAGGTTAAAGTATTAACACAGTAATTTCAGTTTGAACAGTGAGTATCTCCTCACCATGATGTAGTAATCCCTTAAATAAAGTCCATACAGACTCCAGGAGGTGGATGTAAAGAAGGTGGCGACTGTGAGGGAGAAGGACAGACGTTCTACGGAACGAGTGCGTATGATCTCCAGCTGGAAGACACACAGAATTATAATGAAATGTTAACAGCACAATACTTGGAGCCTTCAGCTGATTAACAGGTTGTGTGTGTTTCTCAAGTCAGTCTTTTACACACACACACACACACACACACACACATTACACACACACACATTACACACACACACACACACACACACACTACACACACACACACACTACACACACACACACTGAGGGACAGATTCCCAGCAAACAACGACATGGACACTCATACAGTGACGTGAAAAACAGGAAGAAGCAAAATGAAAGGAAAGAAACACAGGAAACTAACTAATGGTTTTAAGTAGACAGTGTTTGATTAAAAACAACAAAAACAGAGGGGAGAGCGAAAGAGAGAGAGAGAGAGAAAGACACACAATAGAATATTTTAGATCTCTGGTTATTAATTCATTAGTGTGTATACACACACACACACACACACGCCTATAGGAGTGAATGCTAGTGTATTATGTTGTTCGTTTATGTGTGCCCTGTGATGGACTGGTGTGCACTGGGATAGGTTCTAGTAGACCACTGCGACCCAGAATTAGGGAATAGGGACTGCTTGGTTTTGAGGTAACCAAAGATCTGTAGTGTTTTGGGGTTTTTCTTTTGTGTTGCCTCTCAAGAGTTCCGTATCTTTGAGTGTGGCGTTTCTTTATTTTGGCACTAAACTGCCAGCATCAGGTGTGCCGGGATTATCAAGATTAACTATGAAAGCTTTGGCGTCAAAGCAGGCACACGTTATGCCAACTAACTTCTGTGTGAACAGGTATTTTACTATCCGTATCGATTGAAAACTTTCAGTAAACGTTAAATCCATTATAGGCAATACACATGTTGGCGCCATTTCAATATAGTTCATGATATTTAGTTAGAGAAAAAAAACCCCACTATTTATCCAATTAATTGCACCATAGAGAATTTCTTTCCTTTTTTTAGTTCTCATCTTTAAATCCAGTAAATGTAATTAAGCTAGTCACATTTCTGTAAGAAAGTGACAACAGAAACTCTTCTTGAGGAGTGTGGCAGATTGCGGTTCTATTCAAAGGGCTCAAATAGTGTCCATCCTTTTTATATTTTCTGTTACTAGGGTGCGCAAGTTTATCGATATCAGGACCGTGTCCTTTCCTGGTACATGGCAAGTCTGCTTTTGGAAGGCTTCCATCACAGGAGGTCTGATGATCATTATATATGAGCTGGAAGCTACTGATGCAGTATCAAGTAGCTCGACTGTAAACATCCTGACCATCAGGTGCAGTTCACACACTTTGCGTCTGATTTCTATCTCTACATCCGTACAGCAAGGGAGGGTGATGTGTGTGTGTGGGAGGACTCGTAGATGTCTGCCAACATCCTTGCAAGTAACACGCATGTGTGTGCAAAATGCAAAGTACACTGAAACCGGCTTAATTTTCAAATGAACGCCATAAGGAGGTGAATCGATATGGCATATTTCCAGATTTTTACCGAAATGTTCGTCAACTACAACATTTCACACACACACACATATATATATGTGTATCTCATATATATATATATATGAGAAAGTATTTTTATTAGTACTGTATTGTGTGTGTGTGTGTGTGTGAATGGTTGTTTGTCTATGTGTTGCTCTGAGATGGACTGGCGACCTGTCTAGGGTGTAACCCCGCCTCTCGCCCCATGTGCGCTGGGATAGTCACCAGCAGACCCCCGTAACCCAGAATTCAGGAATAAGTGGGTAAGATGAAAAAATACAAGTGCACCGGATTAGAAAAAGTGCATTAAGCTGTGGTGTAGAGGGGATTTTTTTACGACGTGCGCATCCCATAAGAAACTTCGATTGAGATGCCTGACTTTAGTGCCACATACAGACTGAACCATGACTAATCCTGGAGGTGAGGGTGAGAGAGAGAGAGAGAACCCAGAGCCCATGGAGAAGTGTGTCGGCAAAGTGCGATCGAGTGATCAAGATGACTTGCACCTTGCAGCTCAACCAGAATTAATATATGGCACACTGTCGACTTTTGAGGAAATTAAAGGATTATGTGTGCCTTATAGTCTGGAAAATACGGTATTTTAATATCAATTTAAAAAAAATTGCCCTTTCTATTTTCTGTCTAATGGAAAAGGAGCTGATCGATTCCTCTACGTTTGGAATTAACATGCTTTATAATTGCGTAACTCACAGCACAGCACAGCTACATTTTAAAATGAAACTTTTTGTCATTCCTTCAAGTAATTCTTTCTTAGGTTTCTAACCTTCTGGATTTGCTTGAAATTACCTTTTTTTTTTTTTTTGCAGATTTGAGCGAAGACACATTGTGTGATATCAATCGAACACCCATTGAGCCAAAGCTCTTTTCACATACAGTGCACACGGGTACAGTGGTTATAGAACGTTTGAATAAGGTCGATGATTTCTCTGATGGAATTTTAAGTAAGAATCCTGAGCTTGTAATTTGAAGTAGTTTTCTGCCATTTTAAATAAAGCTCCTAAATTAAGCATTGTTGGCTGGAACAATAGCAAAAACACAGCTTTGTGAACTCCCAGAAAGACTGTAAAAAAAAGTCTCAAATCTCTTGACAGAGATTTCTTACATCTAGAACCATTTCCTAACCCATAGCAGCAACAGTGATCTTAGAAATAGAATAGAAATGATTGAACTTAACCGCTTGTTTCTGGTCCAGAGAATTACTAGGACATTCCAGTGTGAATATCTTCAGTACAAAAACCTATTGTTTCTTTGGCTGTTGTCATGGCTGACTAGTATCTTCTCGGTTAATGCATTTGTCTCTTTTGGGCCACTAAGACAAAGCCATTATCCATCAACTGCATATAAAATATAAATGAGATTAAAGTAAGTTAAACTTTGGGACGAGCATCTGCCATAAACATTTTAGCCATCCGTAGGGTTTTTTTCTGAAACATTTTTCATTAAATGCAGCAAAACAATATAAATATTTGTGTATACTGCGTCTGAATTTGCACGTCTTAATTACTTGATATTAGAACGGCGCTATAAAAGAAAGAAATATCCTGCTTACAGTGGTGCTGGTGGGGTAAATATCAGCATGGCTGTTGTCTAAGGTCTTGTAGAGAAAAGATTAAAATCTGCTTTTAAAATGTTACCCGACAGTAAAATCAGACCGCCTGATATCTGTTTACTGGCCACTTTATTAAGAACACATTGCTTGTGTAATTATCTGATCCTATAATCATGTGGCAGCAGAACAAACATCAAATGATGTGGCTTTGAGTCAAAGAGCTTCTGTTAACACTCAAAACATCAAACATGGGGTTAATCGTAAAAGCACCGTTTTCAACTAGAATGTTTTTGAGGATTATAGGAAATAATGTATAGAACAGCAAAATTACCGTCTGAGTGGCAGTGACACCCGAGTTCAGATACAAATGTGTGTCCACAACTTTCTGGTTACAGTTTCATCATCTTCCAGATTAATTCCCATTTTTCTATTGGATCTTTTTTAAGACTTTCCAGTCCAATGTTGAGCTTGAATGTGAGATATCTCTTCATTCAGCTCCAACATTAGTGAGATCTGACACTAACGTCTGGGGAGGGTCAGTCGCCATTCCAGTTCATCCCAAACGGGTTCAGTGGTGGTAAGATCTGGATTTTGTGCCGAACACTAATGTTGGCACAACATGTGATCACGTAAATCGGTTGGTTTGTGCTTAGGGTCACTGTCATGCTGGAACAGCAGTAAGAAGTGGAACCATATGTGGATTTGATGGTCAGTGCATGTATGAGTCATGCTCAAGTTCTCATATACCCGGGAACTTCAAGGCCCAGAAACATTGGTGATCAAAAACAAAAGAAATGCAAGTCACTGTCTTATCCAGAGAGACTTACATTTAGCTTTCATTTCACTGTGTATGGCATCTGTTATATATAGCTGAAATGGGCATTTAAAAGCTATTTATATTTTTTACTCAGAATAATAGGATTTAAAATGACACTTTCAAATCACTTGTGTGTGTGTGTGTGTGTGTATGTGTGTGTGCACACTTTGAAATCAGTCAGCACTTCTTGAACATTTCCCAGCTGCTGCGAAAAGAATGCCAAGCCTGTGCAGGGCAGTCATTGAGGAAACGTTGAGGTATCTTTAATGTATGTCTTGATTTTTTTTATAAGCGCTTTTCTGTCAGCAGATATTTTCCCATGGCCCCTGCTGCATAGATGGATGTCTTTCACTATGGAGATATGTGGATGTGTGATTACCAGGTCAGCGAGAGGAGACAGGTACATGGTGATGGTGAAGACACTGCAGGCGAGGCCGAGCTGAGACAGCTGAGTGTCTCCTGGAGGGACGATCATGCTGAAATATACCCATGATACACTCAACACACACGCCATGCCCAGGGTCTGCACAAACACACTCCTCTGAGACAGACAACCATCCCACACACACATACATTACATAAACAAGGAATTACAATATCATACACACAAACACAACCACACAAAGTGAGTCACAACTGCACACAAAATCACACACATTACACAGTTCATTACAATTACACAAAGACAAAACCACAAACATGAGCACACAAACGATACACATGAGCATGGAAACACAATCATACACACATTACACAAAGACAAAACCACAGGCAAACGCATGAACACAGGCGCAATCACACACAATACATAAACAGGAAATCTCACCCAGAATATAAAACCACACGCACGCACACACAGACACACTAATTACCAAATTAATTAATCGTTCAGATACAAACACTAATTATCCTGTTCCGTTAGTTATCTACTTCTTTACAAAGCATTATGTTGAATTAGTTTATTTATGCCCAAAGCTTAAACGATCAGCAACAGCACGCAGGCACAGTGTTTGTTGCTAAAATAATTATCTATTATTTTGGCTGCGGCTCTCGTTTCACCCACCTTTTCTTTGGCATAATTGAAGTAGGTGAAAATATACAGACACTGTAAGGAGGCGCCTATAGAATTAACGAGCATCAGCGTACCATCGCTTTTCAGCACCCCGTAGTACAGCCAGCCTAGATTACTGCAGACATACACACAAAAAAAACCTTGTTACCATCCAAGAATGCAAAGCTGGACTGCACGCATGCAAATATTTGCACATGCTCATGCAAATGGCAGACTAAATGCATTTAAACACACACTCACTTTAAGCATGTGGTCAGGAAAGGCAGGAACTGGATGCTATCGGCACTCTGTGTGGCTCGCATTTTCTTCAAATCGGTCCTGCAAAATATACACAGAAGGACCTACTCAACAGTTCGGTTCACACACACACACTCATTTTAAAGTAGGTTTCCTCCCAGTTTGTGAGCAGATTAATGCCCAATTGATCCTTTATTTGGGAAAAGATGTCAGAACAAGAGACATTTGGGAACATTGCATTCTATGGCAGAAAATAAATTCCCTATAAATCATCTAATGTTGCAGGTACTTTTATATAGTCTACAACAAATTTTTTTTTACATTTGTATAGAATAAAAAAAAATAATAAAAAATCTAATTTGGCTAAACAGTGACAGGCCAAAAACATGGACGCTGGTGTAAACCCGTCCAGGGTGTACCCCTAGTGTCTATCGCCATTTAGAGAGCTAAGCCAAAAAGAATAAACAAAAAGTTGACCAAATACAAAGAGGGCAACTTTCAACATGCATTAAAATAATCAAGTTACACCGCTGTTTGTAGATCAAAAGTAAATGCTCCCCAGGTGTTTTTCCAATTATACTAAAAATGGTAGTAACCAGGAGGCCAAATATTTCAGCAGTAAATATGTGCTGTGTATCATCTGCAGCACATACCAGCATCAAAAGACTTGACAAATCTCTGTGTAAGGGACATGACCAAAGACATTTTTTACATGCTTCGGGCCCTCAGAAGACTCATCGGCATTAGCTTGTGATTGACACTACCAAAAATGGGAAAATGTTCTATGGTCAGACAAGTCCAAAGTAAATAGTCATGTTGGAAATCACATTTGGCGTATCCTCCAGGCTAAAAAGGAGTGAAACTTTCCAGCAGATTATCAGCTTCCAGTTCAAAAGCATACTAGTGCATACGGTCTAGGCAACTTGGATGTTTCGGAAGACATATTTAATAAATTTGGAAAGGTATATAAAAAGGTTTAAAAGCAACATGTGCTCCCCTATTAAAAGGTCAAAATCACATACTGCCGGTAATACATCAGCATGGCTTTGTAGTAGAAGAGCCCAGGTGCTGAATCGGCCTGCCTACAGTCCAAATCTGTCACTATTTAACAGGAAATACATACACAAACTCATCTACAGCTGGAAGACCTGCATCAGACAGAAACGGGATCTGATTCAAACATTAAAACTCCAGAAACTTAAGAGTATTGAAAAGAAAACCCATGCTACACATGTCCAATCCTAATCATTTTGAGACATATAGCAAGCATCAAATTTGATATAGTAGGGGAAGTGGTAGCACAGTGAGTAAGGGGTTGGACTGCCAAATAGAGGATCAGGGTTTGAATCCCAAAAACAATAGGCTGCCACTGTTCAGGGCCCTGAGCAAAATCCTTAACCCCCTATGGTATAAAAGACATACATGCAAGTTGTTCATTTTGTGCATTAAAGTGTAAAGTGTAAAATTTAGTTTTCCTTTTTTTCTGAATGAAAAAACACATCCCAACTGTTGTGTCTATTAGAGTAATCAAATGGGAAACGGGAGAAAAAGAAAGGAAAAGAGATGGGGAAACTCTGTACAACCCATATTCAGGTTTGCATCAAACCAGTATCTGATACCGGTACGTGACCCAAAACGTCTATTGGTGTGATAGTCTTCAACATGTTAAAACTTTATTTCCTGTCATAGATAAATAACTGCTCACATAAATTCCAATCCAACAAATCAGATTTTACTGCTAATATTGTTAACATTTCGCCCCCATTATCCTCATGCTCATATGTACTACAATGCCTCCTGGGTCCCATCTCTGAAGGTTATGGACATGTTGCCACAAAATCTTTAGTGCACAAAAGAATAATCGAACCTTTTAATCGCCAATAAAGTATGGACAAAGGTCAGCAATCCCCTTAGGAAGAAAATGGTTTAAGGAAGCTAAAGGGTGATTCAGAATTAAAGGTCGAGGATAGAAAATGTCTTTTCAGCACAGGGACAACAAAAGTGTAAAAGAATAATAAAACTGACGTGTGTGTGTGGTTTATTTGTCGCCTTTCAATTTAATATGAATTAATTTTTTCTTAATCAGAACCTGTGGAGTGAGAAAACAAGCAAGATGAACGAGTTTATTTTTACGATGTAAAAGGGACAGTGGTGGTTCAATAGGTTAAGGCGCAGAGCTGTTTATTAGGAAGATGATCCCAACCACCACTATGGAAGACTAGGAAGATTTTGGCTCAAGTCTCACCACCAGCACGTTTATCACTGTTGTGACCTTTAACACAATTAAAAAAATTTGCTGGAGGTTTTATCACTTACCTTTTTTTTTGTTATTATTTATTTTATTAGTACTATTTATTAAATTATTACAACCTATTATTCACTAGGCTGTGGATAACTAGTGAAATAATCACGATTTATTTGCCTGACAAATTGAAATAAATTTACATAACCTTACAATTTTTATTTTAAGTGTATTTGTGATATACATAAGTATTCACTGTAAACAGTAAAATGTTTATTCTTCACATGTCCTATCTTGGAATGTTGGGGGTCAGAGTGCAAGATCAGCTATGATGGCCCTAGAGAAGGAATGATCCGTTTTCTTTTATTCATTCCTTCATCTTATAAACACACTTACTGTATTCCTTAATTTAGGTCTCTCTCACCACACATAGGGTGAATTCTGGAATCACCAATCAACCTAATGTCCATATTTTTGGACTGTGGGAGGAAACCAGAGTGCCCTAAGAAAAATGGCAGAGAGAACATGCAAAATTCACACAGAAAGACCCCCTTGTCCGGGAATCGAACCTAGGATCTTCAGGCGATCGGGTTAAACAATACACCACAGTTTAATTTTATTTCCCCACACTACAATTAGTAGTAGCATCAATCTGTCAGGTTAAATAACTTTCTCAGGTGTGTCTACCTTCTGATCTACCGAGAGGTCGAGATTCTGGTTTTCTTCAATCATTGGAAGCCCTGTATTATTTTAGGTGAAGTGAAAGTCTGATGATTTGTGATGGGAAGTCATGACTTGGTGGTCAACATGTTAAGCAAAAACTAGAAAAGTCAGGTTTTCATTTCTAGTACCACCAAACTACCAAAGCAAGTACCAGATGTATTAGTCAGGTGTATGAGAAAGATATAAGCATGTTGGTTAAGGGCGTCTACCAAATGCTGTAAATGGTAGGGGATAAACCTAGCAGTAAATGCTTTAAAAAGGAAACAAGGATGTGAGACTGTGGTGAATAAAGTGTAGTGGTAGATGACAAGCTACCAAATTGTACAAAATGTAAAAAAGTTTGCGATTTAAAGTCCAAAACCTTTTAGTCAGGCAGTGAATGGTAGTTATGTTCAAATTGTTAGTAAGACAGGTGGCAATTCGGACTTTTATACAAGTTCCAACATATGCTTTTTTAATTAATACACACAAATATATACATATGCATTTTATATACAATTCAATAGTCAAATGCACAATTCCGTTTATAAATAAACATAAAGAACAGATGGATTCTTACAGTCCTGTGGAGAACATGCCGATGGTGAATACGATGCACGCCCATGATAGAAACTGCAGAAAATCCATAGACTACAAAAAAGCGAGAATAAACGGTGCTGTAATGGTGTAGAATTGTTCAAAGTTTCCCGGTGTCAATAAAACACGAGAGAAAGTAACGCTGTTGACGTCTACCCTGTTTATTTCCGTGTTTGTATCCAGACGCTATAATCGTTCTAGGCTCTTATTCGTTACTCAAACCGGAAGTTGTACGAAAAATAACCAATAAGGAAACAGCTTTACAGTGTGACGTGTCTCTATACAGGGGCGCTTTTAGATGCAACTATTTCAACAGAAATTCTAAGTACTGGTAGTAATATAATAAATAGGGTGGCGTAGTGGTTTTCACGGTCGCCTCACAACAAAAAGGTCCCGGGTTCGAGGTCTTTCTGTGCGGATTTTGCGTACAGTTACAGCATTTACGGCAGACACTCTTATTCAGAGCGACTTACATTCTCTTTTTGCACACTGATAAATTGTGGACTGAGGGCCTTGCTCAAGAGCCCACAGTGGTTGCCTGGCAGAGGTGGGAATTGAACTCCGGTCTTTCTGGTATCAGTCCAACACATTAACCATTAAGCCACCACTTCCCATGATCTCCCCATGCTTGTGTGGATTACCTCCAGGTACTCTGGTTTCCTCCCACAGTCCAAAAACATTTACAATAGGTTGATTGGTGAATCTGAATTGCCCTTAGGAGTGAATGTGTGTGAGTGGTTTTTTGTCTACTAGACTGCATTTCGCCCTATGTGTGCTGGGATAGGCTCCAGCGGACACTCCCAAACTAGGGAATAAACGGGTAAGAAGATGAAAGAGTGACTATAATAAATAATAACATACATTTCTGGAAAATCCACGCAAGCACTAGCTTTCTCCAGATATTTAGGTTTCCTCACACAGTCCAATAACAAGTACATTAGGTTGATTGGTGATTTTAAATTGACCATAGTCTATGGATGGTGCTGCAATGGACTGCCCACCTATCCAGTGTGTATGACTGAAACACCTCTTTATACCATCACGTTCACTTCATGATTACTGAAACCATCAATACCTTTTAAAACAAGAAACATTGCCAAAATATTACAAATAATAATGTACCACCATATAGAAAACATTTAATGGCTGTAGGTTACCTATCAGACTGGTCTGAATGTAGTGAATACATTTTTTCTCGGACTGAGAGCAACTGGTTACCTTTGGGGTAAGCCAAACTCTGCTCATAATGTCTAACATTTCCAGAAAAGTTAAATTGTATATTTAGGTGGGACCATCACAAAGTTAATCTCTCCTCCTCCGTCAGCCATTGTGGGCCTAAAAATGTTAATTCAGCTGTAAAGACACAATTTGGTAGTCAAACCGGGCTGAAACTGATTAGCCAATCAGAGAATGGAAAAATGCTCACGTCATCATAGAGGACAGAAAAATGTTGATGTCATTGACGCAATCTGTAGTTTGTTACATGGGCTACAGTACTTATTCTGAGGGCTTTGGGCAGATTACATTAAAATGCTAAAAGAAACTGAAATCAAATTAGGCAAAAAAAACCCCCAACCTTAAATCCCTATACACATATGAAATGAATACAATAAACTGATGGGAATAATGGAACAAGTATAAAAATGTATGTTGTAAATGTAAGTCAGCTTCTTCAAGTATTTAGGCCAACTTGGAAGAACTTTCTGTGACAATCTCACAGACACAAGTAGTCCATTTGAATCCAATGTTCAATCAAACTGATCAAACAGATCTATCCATACACAAACACTAACAAGGATCTATGACTAAATGAGACACACCCAACCTCAATGAGGTCATTAGGGCATAGGAACCACATGACAGGAAACACAAGCAGAAGAAAGGTCATAGGACAGGAAGTTAAGCTAAACAAACCAAGAACTAGACAAGGATTAGCTTAGTTAGCTAGAATAGCTAAGCTAAACCGTAAACAAGCAAGAACATTAAACCAAAGAACATTTAATAAAACAAAGAACGTGACAAAAAAAAACCAACCTAAATATAAAACCAGAACAAAAGTCATAAACAAGACCAAAATTAATCAAAACTTGTTGGCCTGACCGTATGCCACTGCTTCCTGAATGTCTTCCAACATTCTCCATAAGGTATCAATCTTTTTCCAAGTCATTAGTAATTGTATAACCATTTTAGTTCTCTCATTTTCTCATAATGTATATATAAATATAATATGTACTAATGGAAATTTACATTCTTGATCATGTACAAATGACGTGAAAGAAAAATATCAAAACACATATCTAACATCAAGATCATTACTCATTATTTTTTATCACAATAAAGAAAGAAAGAAATCTTTAGGGCGTAAAAGAAATACCAGATGCCAGGTAATGCAGTTACTGGAAAATTAATTAAGTAGAGATTGTTAACAGTAAATTTGCTTTACGTCAGGCCACACCAAAAATTGGATTCTTTACATAATCATTCAGAAAGTATTTATAATTAGAGCTTTTGTCTTGTATCTGTAGTAGCTGCCGGTAATCATAATAATATCATATTTGTGTAACTAATTCAGCACGTCCAGGCTGCCAGAGTGCTTGATTACTTTAATGCTAGAACAAACCACCTGTTGGAAATGGGAAAAAATCTCTAGTTTAACTGTACTTTTCTTTTATTTGTTGCTGCTGTCAGGTTACATTAGTTTGAACCTGGTAATACTAAGATGCAGTTTAAGAAAACATATGGAATGCTACACCTGCTCATTGCAGTATTGTTTGTGTTACATCTTGGTAACCCTTCGAGCTTAAAGAATGCCACACAAATTGACCATAAAAGGATGTGATCAAAAGATCAGGTCAGATCATTTTTCTAGCTTTAATGTGTAAAATCAATCAAAATTCAAGTGAAAATCAAAAACATCTGGAAGCTGTTTTTTAAAAATAATTTCTTCCCAAATATACATCACAGCACAATACCTTTTCTGCATATCCTAGCATGTGAGGTTATTGTCAGACCTCAGGGGGGAAAAAACATCATATAACACAGCTTGGGCATAAAGGTTGAGCGTTACTCTCAAGAGTCTCATGGTGGCAGGGGTTTAATCTTGGCTCTTCTAATTATAATCCAAAGCATTAACCATTTACAAGGACTACTTGCAATCTCCTTCTCTCTTCTCTTCTCTTCTCTTCTCTTCTCTTCTCTTCTCTTCTCTTCTCTTCTCTTCTCTTCTCTTCTTGGCTGCTCCCCTTAGGGTGGCAATATTGTACGGTTTAGAGATAGTGGTGGTGTCAAGAAGACCAGAAAGACAGGAGGAGAAGCTGAAAATGTTGAGATTTTCATTGGGTGTGACAAGGATGGACAGGATTAGAAATGAGTTTATTAGAGGGATGGCGCATGTAGAATGTTTTGGAGACAAGGTGAGGGAAGCTAGGTTGAGATGGTTTGAACATGTGCAGAGGAGGAACATGCAGTTTATATATTGGTAGAAGAATGCTGAGGATCAAGGTGCCGGGCATGAGGAAAAGAGGAAGACCAAGGAGGAAGTTTCTGGATGTGGTGAGAAAGACATGCAGGTAGTTGGGGTAAAAGAGGCAGATGTAGATAAGGAAGTGGTTGCAATAACCTGCTTTAATAAGCAATAAGCTCAGTGGTTACAATGTTAGAATACCACTGGCTACTGATTTGAAGAGAAAGGCTGTGTGTTCAAATCCCACACGGTTATTCTTAACCGTGGTGGTGAGCAGTCAGGGTTCACGATGTGTTTTCTGCTGCCTAAGCACTATCAGAAATTAACCTACATTGTAATATTTGTTTATTCTCTTAATTTTGTACTGTTTCTTTCGGCTACACTGCTTCCAGTACATCTATGTGGATATCCAATCAGATTTCAGATTTGGTATGGAATGCCAATATGCCATAAATGCTTGAAGAATACTTATTTCATTCATTCATCTTCTAATCGGCTCATTCTCTAATTTGGGGAGCCCTTGCTACCTACTGCTGGAACCTATCCCAACACACTAATGAAAATTGTCACTAAATCATCAAGAAAAATATAGACAGGGGGTACACCCTGGACAGATTACTACCTTGGACATGTTACCAATCCATCGCAATTTTTTGCCAGGGAATCAAACCTGGGACCTACTTGCTGTGAAGCGACTGTGCTACCACACTACCCTTACTGTACTTAACCCCATTTTAAAAGGTAGCCACTTATTAGAATAACTAATATACAAAATATTTGAACATGGAAGGGCCAAGTATTTTTCTTTATGATTTAGTTATAATTTCCATTAGTTTATCTGGAATCCTACATTTAAAAGTTCTGTGCAGCTCTACAGATAGTTGGTAGACTTCAGTTGCAAGATGTCACATCTGATTTGTAACACTTATTAGCGGAAGAATCTTCAGTTTCCTCTTGGGGTCTAACTGTGTTAGCTGTAACAGGAACATGGCGGATGTGTAGATGTGATTTACAGTTGGCCAATGACTGAAAGTCCACGGTACGTCACTTTCAGTGTGTAGACACTAATTTAACAATCAAAGATTTCAAGAGAACCGAAAATTAATCAGCCAGACATCTGCACAGATTAGCAATAACATCAGAATCTGCTTAGTATTTTGTAGGTCCTCCTTTTGTCACACCAGTAGGAAAGGCATGGATTTTATAAGACCCTAAAGGTGCGCTGTGATATCTGGCACTGAGATGTTAGCAGCAAAACAGAAGTGCTATAAATTGTGCTCTGGTTACTTTGAGAGTTAGAATAGTTGTGAATTCGATGGCTAAACTTTTAACTGATGTTTTATATATTGTTAAACCGTTCTGTACTGTCAGCAAGAAACGAAAAACTCCATTGGGAACAAAATGGAGAGAAAGAAAACTGTCAGTTCAGTTCTCCTCTGAGCCAGATGAACCAGTAGATTATTCTATGCTGCAGAAATGTTTCTGTGGTCTTGTACGGGTGGTTGTTTAGAAGACAAGGTCATCACTAGAAAACTGCCTCTGGGGCTTTTTGTCACTGTGCTGATTCAACAACCTGCCTGGATATAGACTGGATCTGGTAGTGAAGGTGTTGGTGTATATGCCATCCTATTTATCATATATGAATACATTGTGTTATTGGAAGTAATTCTGGTTATCGGCAGACCTGACAATTGTTAAATGGATTAGGGTAATAAAACAGTGTATGTTATGTGTAAGCCAGATTTTCACATTAAACAATTTTGTCAATTGGGGCGGAGCGGTGGCATAGTGGTTTTGCACGGTCGCCTCACAACAATCGCGGGTTAGATTCCCAGGCAGGGATATGTGTATGTTCTCCCCGTACTCTGGGTACTCTGGTTTCCTCCCCCAGTCCAAAAATATTCAGATTGGTGATTCTAAATTATCCAAAGGATTGAATGTGTGTGTAAATGGTTGTTTGTATATGTGTTGCCCTGAGACGGACTGGCAACCCGTCCAGGTTGTACCTCCACCTCTCGCCCTATGTGCACTGGGATAGGTGCCAGCACACCCCCGTGACCCCAAATTAGGGAATAAACGGATAAGAAGATGAATGAATGAATGTTGTCAATTGCCAAAGTCACTCAGTATTATGTTATTCATTCATCTTCTAACTCGCTTATTCGCTAATTTGGAGACTTCTAATGCTTATTCCAGCAGAAATAGAGCAAATAATAGGGCTACACCGGGGAAAGCTTGTCAGTCCATCATGGGACCACACGTAGACACACAAACAACCACACACACTTACTCCTATGGGCAATTTAGCATCACCAGTCAACCTAATATATATGTTTTTGGACTGTGGGAGGAAACCGGAGTACCTGGATAAAAGACCCCGTTCCCGGGAATCCACCTCGGGATCTTCTTGCTGTGAGGCAACCATGTTAACCACTGTTACCTGAATTATATATCATGGGTACATGCACAAAATGAGGCACATAGCCTTACCTGTCATCCATACATTCTCTTGGATAGACCTTAGCTATTCAAAGACGGCCAGAGTTTGCAGGCCTTCTACTGACCTTCCTAAGGACTGGCTACATGAGACTACTCAGATCCTTGTGATTGCCCATTTTCCCTGCTTTCAACATCAAACTGTTTACTTACTACCTATGAGTAAGTAATGAGGTAATTGTCGTTGTTTACTTCACCCGTCAGTGGTTCTAATGGTACGGTTGATATAGGATTGATCAGTTAAAATAAGTTAAAACTACAAAAGGACGTCTAGATAGAAATAAGACGATTTGTGTTTGAGTGATTAAACCACATTCATTTTTAGACCTAAATATTGTAATTAGTTTATTTCTGTAAACTTCAACAGAATTTTTAATATTTAAACTGGTGTAATGGTACTAAAACAAAGAAGAGACGCAGGCAATTGTAGGAAGATTTGATTGCTTAAACTTATTCCCTTTCTCTCTTGACTTGATTTTTTACTTTAGCACCATTGACTAGTTTTTTTTTTTGAGGGTTTAGAAGAATCAATAGAAAGTTGTCTACAAGCCGCCAAATTTGCTGCCCAAATAACAAAGTGTTGACATTTCTAAGCCCAAAGTTGTAGAAGGATCAGAAGAAAATCCACTAAAGTGACGTTCTCACACCCTGGTGATAGTTTACACCCCTGATTCTTTCTCCCCCCTTGTTTTACACCCTCTCTAAGAGGTAGATGAAACACACCGTTGACATTTGCCTTGGCTGAAATGAGATTTGCTCACACCTCATGCATAAGTCTACCAACAACACACGTATGTGTATTGTTCTGTAAAAGAACAATACAAACTCCTTATTATTTAGCATATCACAATATTCTTTATTCCTTTTCTTTCACATACTTTAATAATAAGCAAAATGCATTATAGAACTCTCTATGTACAATTTTTACACAACTATTCACATGTCCACAGAAAGAAAAACAAGAAAACACCGCTTATCTTGTGAACTTAGAGAGTTTCACACACCTCTGTGTGTGTGTGTGTGTGTGTGTGTGTGTGTGTGTGTGTGCGTGTATATACAGTGTTGAAAAGTATTTCAATGCAAAAGAAGACCAGCTCCTTCTCCTTCTCCTTCTCTCTCTCTCTCTCTCTCACACACACACACACACACACACACACACACACACACACACACACACACACACACACACACACACACGTATAAAGTAAACCTGCACATGTTTAAGCACATTTTGATCAATTTGCTTGTATAAAACGGATTTAGTGTTTGTCAACTTATATCTAGTGCTTCATTACATAAACCACTCAGGCTTTGAGACATTACAAAAAAAAATAGCAAAACTTGACAAAACACAATTAAATGGCTACATTTCTGGTTTGCACGTACATAAAAACATGCACAAGTCATTTCCTCAGAGGTCCCGCAGATAGCAGTTAGAAAAGTTGATGGCTCACAGACTTTGAGAACTTTTTAAGATATACATACATATTTTACATACAACACAAATTTTAAAAAATGAGTAAAAATTGGATCAGTTTTGATCAGTCTGCTCTTTATACAGGTTGTAAGAGTAAAAAAAAAACAGGGCAGGAAAAGCTGTTAAGTAATAAACATTCCTCTTTAAAAACAAAGAGTATTAATAAAAAATAATCACACAAGCCGAAACACTCACCAAACACACGCACATAAAACCCACACACTCAAGCTTCACATTAGAGATGAGCAAACCCAAATTCAACGGGATCAAATAACCTGATTCTCCATATGACCCGGAAATCATGAATCTTTCTCCTCGTTCACTCGGATCAGATGAGTTCCAAACTGAACGTACCATCATTCCATCATTAGCAGTTGTTAGCTAGTAACCATAGGAACAAAAAGCTGGCCGAGTTGTTTAGGAAATGTCCTATCAAAATCATGTGTACTTGGGTTTCAGGTGATCTGTCAGTCTTCGGGAGTCCAGAAATTTGATGGATTAGAAAGACTTGTCGAGAGCTCTCTAGTGTAAGGACTGCAGTCAGTCTCCCAACTGACTTTGTGACTCGGAGCACTAGTCGGAATTGGATCTGTTTAAAGAGTCATTCGGAAGGGTTCAAATCCATAAATGGACTTGGTTTTCTCATCTCTACTTCACGTCAGTTGACATGTTAAAAACAATCTGCGTATAAAAAGGGATTTTTACATCTGACGTTCCAGCGTCGAGAAAAAGTCTATACATCATGTACGCCAAGTCCTGATAACTTCTCTTCAGTGTAAGAGGAGGATGAAGGCAGGAAGAAGCGTGATGAAGAAGGAGACTGGTGTGTGGTAAACTGCAGAGCTGCCTACACTTCTCTGAACTACTGGAATCATAGCAACCGGGTCATCTAAAACAAAGAGTGAGAGAGAGAGAGAGAGAAAGAGAGAGGTGATCAGATCAGATGAATACATGTCACAGTTGTATAACTCCCACAAACATCCACCATAGGGCCGGATGGTGCGATGACGGACTGACGTGACTCACCTGCCGGAAGCCTGTTGGACAGGTTGTGAACACCTCCTGCACCCGTTCGGCCGTGTTTTCCTCCTTCGGCCGCCTCCTCTTTCTCTGTCGTCTTCTTGTGGTTTTTGGAACCTGTGAGTGGTAGCGTAAGAGAAAGCTGTAATTAAACTGGAAGGCCTAAAAATAGCCATGTCTCTAACTGGCCTCAGGTGCTAGCACACGCTAAGCATGTGTTGAGCGAAAGAGGCTGCGGTCACTGCTAGAAATGCTAATAACGTGTTCCGAGCTTACCGTGGGGACTGACTACGTCGACCTTTAGCCGCAAACATTCGCTCCCATGCTGGTGCAGAGGCTTGGCTGTGGACAGAAAATGGACAAAGTTTAGAAATGCAATAATTAGGAGGCATATTTAGGGGTTATTAAGATTAGACACTTCTACTAAACTAAAACGGGCTTCATATGGACATTTGTAAAAATCCTTCAATGGAGCTAAACGTTTCCTTTTCTATCTAAAAGTGTATTATATTTCTCCTTATGCTCTCTCCCTCTCTCCCCATTTCCCCCGTGTCTGGGCACATTGGTATTTGATGTGAAACTCACAAATGTAATAGTAGCTCTCTCCCTGGCGGAACTCCTTGCCCAGCGTGAAAGGTGTGAAGCGTTGGAACTTCTCTGAAAACTTTTCTGGTGCGTGGGCGGCAAACGGTCTGGAGCACTCCCAGCGCAGCTGATCAAACGAGTGCGGCTTGCACACCTCGTAGTCCTCCAGGTCCACCATGTAGAGGACATAGCGCTCGGCTTGCTGCGACGGGATCTCGCCACGCTTATAGTGCGGGCAGACGATGTCCAGGTAATCATTGATGTGCACGTGCACCGTGTACTCATCACCCACGAAGCTGGACACAACAAACAGAATAAAAGACTGATTAATAACAATGATAAGATGTGTGTTGGGGAAAAATACACAGGACAAGTCAGAAGAGGGGTAGGGGTACTTGAAACAACCAACATTCCACCCAAAAGAGACAAAGGTCAGTATAAAAAAGGTATAAACAGGGGATTACAAATATTAACCTATATTAGATTATGCAGATGTCACCTCGTCGTACCAGTTTTATCAAAAGGACATGACCACCTTGTCCTGCACCCTCTCGTGTTTATCTCTATCAGTGTTTTGTTACGTTCTACCCGGGTTGTTATGTCAAGAATTCAGATCACATGACAAGGTGAGACGAGCGTCTGAACGTCTGGCTCCAGATCGCTTTTGATAATTAAGATATCTTGAGCTTGATTTTTTGCATGCATTGTTTGTACAAATTTGCGCTTTTGTGAGCACTGCATCTGGATGGGTCCCGCTTCTTGTTATCCTTTCGGAGGCGGTTTAGGAGACGTCCAGGCTCCGTCTGCTTTCCCGGCACGACCCCCTTGCCGTGTTTACGGCTTTCTGTCTGTGTTATTCCTGTCTTTTTTTGAACAGACGGTCTACTTTTATCCACCTAGTCTCTATTTAACCCCTTTCTTTTTGGGGGATTTTCATTTTTCAGTTTTCTTGGCAAAATGACACTTTTTTTCTCCTGTGGTGACCATGACACCTGGTTGCACAGCAACGTTTAGACCCCACTGTATAACAAGATGTAGGATTGGCTGGTGCGTCCCAGCCGTGTTACTATGCTATAAACTTTGCAGGCAGATTTGCATTTTATATAGGTCTTTACGAAGTATATAGTGTGTGTGTGTGTGTGTGTGTGTGTGTGTGAGAGAGAGAGAGAGAGAGTGAGTGTTGTCATCAAAGCCAAAGCTCTCCTGTCCTCCACCCTCAACCTCTCACACTTTCTCTTATGTTGCTGAGACCCCTGGATGTGGTTCAGTCAGAGACTTGCTGACTCCTGCACCTCAGCCACACACACACACACACACACACACACACACACACACACACACACACACTTACTTTCTCAAACTTCTGGCCTCTCTTCAGCAAAACAGCATCAGTCATTCAGTATAAGCTAAATACACACATACACGCACTCTGCACAGACTGCTGCTGGGATCAGAGCCCATCTCGTCTAGCATGTAATCAAAGATACGTTCAAACAGCAGGGTGTGGATGCTGCTAAGCCAGTAGCCTTTTCGCCGTGTGGGAAAAATAGCGTGTGTGTCAGGTTTTTTTCTTTTCTTTCTGCACCGTCATCTGAGAACAATCAGCGTTCAGCTAATCCACAAAGTTTTAGCAGTGGTTTATTCTGCTTTAATGAGCGGAGAAACTTTCTTAATCATTGGCAGAGTTGTCTTTGAACACGCTCTGTGAGCGAACAGTCCGGATTAGCAAGTATTTTAGATCGCTGGTTTTGTTTACAGGAAAGACAAAGAAAAAAGACTCTGGTTAGTAAATAGTACTGGGTAAAAAGACTGATGCAGCTAACTATTGCGATTTTTCTTCATGCCAGTATATTTACAACCTCTATAGTATTGATAGACCAAGCTCCTATTATCGAACAGATAACTTGATGTTTGAGAGCTTCAGCATGTCCACTAACTGAACCAGGTAGAGACACGTGAATTCATGCTAGTACAATTTTAAGAGATTGGTGTTCGTTTTCAGTAACTCCATTTTCCTCCCACAATCCAAAAGGACGTACATTAGGTTGTTCGGTGACTAAAATTCCTCATAGAAATGACTGAGTGGTTATTCGTGGCTCTGCATTGGAATGGTTACCTGTTCAGTGTGTAGCCCTGCAGCTTATGTGTGCTGGGATATGCTCCAACAGTCCCCTGTAACCCCGAATTAGGGAATAAGCTGGTTAGAAAACAAATGAATGATTGACTTTTCGAATAATCACCCAGCCCTAGATAATCTTTCCAATTGTTGCGCTGTGTGTTCATATTTATGTATTGTGTGTGTGTGTGTGTGTGTGTGTGAGTTTAAAAGTAAGACAATAAGATCTTTTGTTTCCTTGTGTTTTTCTACACCCCCGACTCCATTGCGCCTTCACTTTGAAGCAGAGTTCATTAGAGGCTGTTTAAAGACCTGCTTGCGATGCAGTTATGGGGGGGGGGGGGGCTAAACGAGGCGCCGTTAAGAGGCTGGAGGTTTTGCCTGAGCTAACTTATGTCTGCAGTAAACCTGGATTACGAACACACACACGCATTGTGCTTTGTTGATTTTTTGGGGAGTTTGAACCCCTATACCGAAGCTTTGTTTGCACTGAATTCTGTAGGAGAGTCGGCTATCGGGAACAAGGTGTTTTGCTCTGGTCCCCTCTATTATCCGTCCCCTGTTCAATCAACAAGCTTGGTTTCTGTAGGAAGCTTTGCAGCTGCAGGACCCGATACTGTGTGTGTGTGTGTGTGTGTGTGTGTGTGTGTGTGTGTGTGTGTGTGTGTCTGTAAAATCCCAGATATTGTACAAGATGCAGTTTCAGCGTTCGACCCAAACCATCCTTTTTCTCCCTCTGGAATGTCTCAAGCTGCCGAGCTGTCAAGCAGGTCAGCAGAGTCAAAGTGCAGGGTCAGACGTTTCACACACACACACACAGTCGGAGTCAGCACACACACCCAGACACACACACAGCAACATATTCAGACAGTCAGCACTGAACACATGCCCTCACGCCAACTGCACTGTAATGGCAGGCAACATAACAACACACTCTTACTCTCTCTCTCTCTCACCAAACACACACACACAAGGCGTACACACCTGTGTTTCTGGAAAACCAAAGCGGGCACTAGAGGTGGGGTGACTACATGCCGTGACAAGCATTTTGCTTCTATTTTGGAGCTTTGTTTTAGAACTGCTGGCTAATAAAACCAGTCTATCTACACACACACACACACACACCCTTGTTGCTTGTACACATCTCTATTACCAGTGGAATTTTTTGGGGGGTGTGGGATTCCGTATCACATGTTTCATCATACTGATAGTCTGAATTGTGTAACCGCCTCGTATGAGATCTACAGCATTTTCTGTTCTTGTGACAGATTGGGAACATCAGGTGAAATTCCACTGGCATGTTCAGTAGGGACTTGGTGAGCGTAAATGAAGACTGTGATATGCATTGTGATGTTATCAGAGGCCGTGTTGCCTGAGCCTGATACTAATGAGCGGACGATTTTCTCACGATCGATCATGGCAGTAATTAGTCCGGCCGCAGAGGATTTGGTCGGAATGCTAAGCGGCTCAGGCTCTGTTCCCAAGTGGAATTAGTACATATAGCTCACGGGCTGCATGTGCGACGTTTACAAGGCTCTCTGATGACACTCCAAAAACAGGGGTGGGTCAGAGAATACAAGAGGTAAAAGAGAAGAAAAAGAGAGATACATGGTGAGCGAGATATACAGGAAGCACGCACATTGTGTGTGTGTGTGTGTGTGTGTGTGTGTGTGTGTGTGTGTGTGTGTGTGTGTGTGTGTGTGTGTGTGTGTGTGTGACGAGAGAAAGAGATACAGAGATGGAAAGAAAGGCAATGAGACAGGGAGCAAGATAGAAAGAATAGACCGTGTGTGTCTCACGGTGAAATCTTATACATGTCAACAGTGTGACTTTTTGTTCCCGTTAAACATTTACATTGGACATGTCTTTAAAAACTCATTGGAGACAACTTACCCTTTTGCATGGCCTCTTGGTTCCTTCCCATCCGTCACTGTCCCCGCATCTCCACCCCTCCTTTGTCCATGTTTTATTTCTGTCTTTGGCCCATCCCCCTCTGCCTTTACTCTTTCACTGTTTTCTCTTTAACATCACATAATAAACCTCTTCATTGGGACTAATTTTAAAGCGATTCACCCCTTTCTTTCTGTCAGAACCCTCACCCATGCACACCACCCCCAGCTCATCCTTTCCTTTATCCCTGTCCTTCTGTTTTTAATGTCTTGTCTCATTCACTTTTAAATAGATGCTAATTGCTAGCTGGTGGAACATCCTGTGAGTCTTTGGTCTCTTTTCCAGCGGGTGTGAAGTAATTTGGCTGTATCCCATGAATAGAATATGGATTTCTGTCATTATTAGATCCATATAGGGGTTCAACTTATCAGAGTTAGGATAATGATTCGCTTGTTATGCTCCCTAGGTGGCAACAACGAGCTAGTCTGCAGCCGAATCTAGATAGGAAGCGGTTCAATTAACCGGTTGCTAATTAAAACACCCAGGGCCCCGTGTTTAAACATAAGCTGCGGTCTAGTACATGCTACGTTATGACCAGTTGTAGCGCCCCAGATCGCAAACAGTGTGTACACTTCAAGAACAATGCCTTTCTGAATACTACAAAAGCGGTGATAGGAAAACGCGGACTCTTTGGTGTGGTGAGAATCCAAACACTAATCAGCGTGGGAGACCGAGAACAGAGATGGTGGGGAAAAACAATGCGGACGAGACGTACGGGAAATGAATCGATTGCAGGAAGAGCACAGAGAGGGCGCCTGTGAGAACGGGTGGCGAGGATGAAGAAATCAGGGGCGACGGAGGAAGTCTGGGACAGAGATAAGACGGCGAGGCGGGGTGAGAGGCCTAAAAGTGAGGGGGAAACATACCGAGGAAAGAGAATGGGGTGAAAAACAACTCTGAATCAGACATCTGCTTAGTGTGAACCTGTGTTACAGGAATTATGAATTGATACTGGATTAGTCACTTTCGGAACCCGTCTGGTCTCAGTTGGAAACTGGAATACTAATTAATAGAAAACTTTAGAACTGACAATTGGAGTTTGGTTGATTTAAAACAATTTTAGATGCCCACACACTTTGGGGTCCCACAGATATGTTTAATTAGTATCAACAGTGTGGGATGGGTGTGCTTTGATTGGCGGGTCTATAGTTTGCCTATACAGTATAGCTTCAAATTCAATCTTCCATCTGACCGGATTACAAACCCGTGTCCGCAATCCGAGTCCGAACTCTGGTATACTACAGATTACAGCCCTGTGTGTGTGTGTGTGTGTGTGTGTGTGTGTGTGCGCGCGCGCGCATGCAGCTGTGCTAAGTCTGTGTGTGATTAAAACCCGAGCTGTCTGAAGCAGAGCTGGCTTGCGAAAGAACAACAAGGGAATGTTTACTTTAGCTGGCACCTAAACTAGGTCTTTGAATGGGCTTTTGTTGTTGAGACACTGTGATGAGAGATCTCATTGAAGACAAGTGGTCAATAAATTGGCGTCCCACATAGAAACACAAGAGATGTTGGGTTTGTAAGTGTGTTGATTGATTAAAAGAGCAATAAAGTGGTTAGGAGTAAAAATAGGAGAGATGGGATTTGGCGGAATAAGGGAGTGAAGATGTGAGTGTGGAACAAACAGGTACAGGAGTGGAATGGGGGAGAGGGAGGGAGAGAGAGAAATGTCGTAAGGATGAGTGAACAGCTGCTGGTCAAGTATAGCAGTGCATCTGCTGCCAGCGCTCTCTACTTACTAAATATACCCAAATCAGTCATTCCATGCGTCTGACCTGTATATCACTGGGCACTTGCTAACCATAATCCCCCTCCCTAATAGCCAACTAACATACATTACAAAAACATCTTGTCCTGTCCAGCTGACTTTTCCCCTAACTTCGTAACCCCCCTCTTTTTACCGCACACAAACACATCCATAGCTACAAGCTGAGGCACGTCGTCTCTGCTGAAACAGACACTTGCAAACAAGTTTGTGTAACCCAGACAGGGGTGTAGATCCATCTGACGTGACAAGCCTGTCACTCTTGGAAAACACACGACAAACCAGAGAGGCAACTTTCTGTAGATGCACGCAAGGGATTAAATCATTACCGTCCACGCTTCTTGATAAACAGTTGCATGCACGCTATGTATGTACACCCGCGCACACACACGTACGTTAGAAACGGCTATCTTTCATGTCATAGCACGCATGGGTGTTTTTGCGTCTGAGTCACACCTGAGTAAGCTGCGAGTCCGCTAGGTCCATCCATTAGGGCCTAATCCACTTAGCCACTGATTAATTGAGCATTACTCCATGATTCATTGCTGTATCAGGGAAATAGGTAGAAACCGAAACCTCTGACTATATTACCGGAAAACAGCAAGGAAAGCCAGGGAGGGAAAAGAGCTGATTAAATGTAATTAACAAAGCGTCGCTGCTTACAGCAAAAGACGCTGTATGAATTTGTGATTGATTAAGGTTTATTAGAAGTGTCTGGTTACAGGACAGCATGTGCGTCTACTACTTGGAGAGTTTTTTATTTTAGTAATTTTAGTAGGGGTTAAAAGACTTTGTCCAGCTCAAGCTTTAATGTATGGCTTAAGCAGTTAAAAAAAATTGGACTGGAAGTAATCGTCTGCCGTACACTGTTCTCTCAGTCTATACTTCGATTCCTCTCTTTCTAGTTTTACGCATCACTAGAACATGCTGACTGCTCTGTTTTCTCATTCTCTTCGATTCCAGTGCTCAGCAGACACTCTTATTACATACCGATCCCATCCAACTGAGCAACGAAGGGTTAAGAGCCTTGCAGAAGTGCCGAACAGTTTGGTAATGCTGGCAATCGAATCTGATCAATACTTCCTCCTACTCTTGTTTTCTCTCTCTCTCTCTCTCGCTATCTCTATGTTGAGTTGGTGGTGAGTCAGCGTGCACCCAGCAGTAACAGGTAGTCAGAAAGTTACGCAATCCCATTACGCACTACAGCTCGTACATTCGGTGTGACTGACATGCAGACACACTTTCACAACACAGCCTCTTAGAAAAGAAAACAAAACGACGTACATGTTGGTGTTTCTGACCTGACTGAGCAAACCTTTTTTTTTTTTTTTTAGATGTTCAGAAAAAAGCAGTTATGTCACTTGATTCCTCATTATCAGCAAAAATCTCGAAAAGGTCCAGGGGTACAAGTACAAGTTGTTTACGACTAGACGTGGAACTTCTGAACTCCAGCATCTTGATTAAGAGTTTATACCACCTGACAATAAAACGTTACACAATTCGGCTCGCAGGTTTTGGTCTAAAAGCTCAATTCGGTCACCCTGATTGCCTTGTTTACTATCGATCCCTGTTAAGAGGCTGTTTGTCATTTCAAGCTTTCTATGCTGATTGAATAGAGAGCACAATCAATGACCCCCTTCCACACACAAACTACTTTCAAGCGTATGTCTACGCACACACACACACACACACACACACACACACACACACACACACACACACACTGTTTACATACTTTTAGATGGACAAGTACCAACAAATAAATTTTGAGAGGTTTCAAATCAGTGCGGATTTTGGCTCGCTTCAGAATTTAATTGCCCTGACGGGGTTATGTGCCTTCTTGCCCTGGTAACACACTGTAACCTAAGACTTACCGCAAAATTAGTAGCCTGCGACAGACATGCCTACTGTCTAGTTTACTTATGGTAGTCTATTTATTGCCAGGGACGTGTGTGTGTGTGTGTGTGTGTGTGTGTGTGTGTGTGTGTGTGTGTGTGTGTGTGTGTGTGTGTGTGTGTGTGTTGTCCAGAATCCTTACACACTGTGTGAATGCACAATTCTTAGGGTGAATGGGGCAAAAGTAATGGAAGTAAATGTGATACTAATTTATAAATCATGCATGCGCGAATAAACACGTTACAAGTGCATGGATTTTAATATAATGATGCAGGTTTTGTGTTGCATTTAAAAGGAAATAAAGTGAAGAACTGCATATTGTCCGTTATGAAATCCTGCAAAAGACGCATCCCCCGGTGCCTTTTTTTTAAAGCGCGCACCGCAGTTTTAACATTAACATGCATGCATGCTTGAAGCACAGGATTGCAATAAAATACGCATGCACTGAGCGTGCAGCTTGGTATAAGCAGAGAAAACTATAACAAAGTATTGATGAAATGACTTACTTTGGGTTGGTGCTGTTCCAGTAAACACTGTGACGCTCCGCAGACACACACCAGGCGCTCAGAAGAGCGCACAACAACCACACCAAATCCATGGGGCACATTAAAACAAAGTCTTAAAGAAAAAAAGGGGAGAGAAACTACAACAAGATGACCAACGTTACTGTTAAAAAAAAAAAGCCGCGATTTTCCGCTCACTAGTAAACAACCGCACAGAGGGAATAAACAGCGCGCAGCGTGCTGCGGAGTTTTAATACACGATCCCGCCCACTGAAGTAGATCGACCAATAGGAAGCTTAGAGTATATCTCGGCCACGCCCACGCGTTGTTTTTCTTTTTGCTAAATAGGCTTGAGGCAAGTGGTGTTAAGGTAAAACAAAAAATACACAAAAGGTGCATTTTAATAGATGAAACACAACAACAAAACCCCCTTTCGAATATAAGATTGTGTGTTTTAAGGATTTTAAAACACTATTTGGGGAGAATTAGATGTATAACATGTTCACACAAAGACGTTTACACAGAATATTGAGTAAGAATTGGGGACGGTCAACATTAGCATCAATAAAACAAAACCAGGCTTTTCATGGGTGTCAATCAAACGGTATAATCCCAGCAGTGCTTCTCTGTGTGTGATAAGGATATCATGGTCTCCCTATACAGTCACCTCCTTTCATTCCAGTCATCCAGCGGCTCCTGGTGTTCTTAACCTAGTTTGGGAGCTAAGCCAAGCTTGGGGCAACATGGAGACACCCAACCCCCTCATTAGCCCAAAAACCTGAAGGACGGAATTGGAAACAGGAGAGAGTAAAGTGTATGTTTGGCTGTTTTCTTCAGGCTGGGTTGAGGCCCAGGCAGGCATACACACGTCTAGTGCTGCCCCACAGCCTCAGGATCAGGGCTATTAGTCAGGATTGAGTGTGAGTGCATGAATGAGCATGGCTTGTGTAACCATATGTTTGTCTCAGTAATTAACCATGTGTCATTTCTCTTAATCTAAAGACCTGAGCCTGGTATGGGGTCTCTACCACTCTCTCCCTCTTTCTCTTTCTCTCCTTTCTGGGTGTTTGTATTAGTGTGTAACTCTTAGCAGATGTAAATGTGCTCATCTGGCTTTGTGAAAATGTTTCTA
>JAOTRA010000035.1:15180747-15190747 GCA_026260255.1 Pseudolaguvia tuberculata | reverse complement strand
TTATTTTAGCACCTAAAAGAAGAAAAATACATGAAACATCAACACAACAGATAAGCAAGTTAATGTCATTGAATTTTGAGAAAGGGTTAAACCCCTTCAATATTATAGGGGTTTCAAAGGTGTCTATACAAAATCCAAAGCTCCCATTTATTACAATTTTTTCTTGTTCTTCTTCTTTTTAGTCGATCCATTTGTCTTTATTACACAACATAATCAGTTACATATACAAATCATACACTATGTACAGCAGTGATTCTGCTTCATGCACACCCACACACCTTCTCCCACACATCTACACACTCCCATACACCTTCTCCCACACATCTACACACTCCCACACGTGAACATGTGCGCTCAGGGGCGGAAGAGCTTCATCTGTTATTCTGAACAGTAAAGAAAAAAAATCTTTAAATAAAATTTTATAAATTACAATTATTAATAATTTTTTACTGAGATGGACTGGCGACCCGTCCAGGGTGTATCTAAAGCAGTAAAGGATTGTAATATATATATATATAATATATATGTGTGTGTGTGTGTGTGTGTGTGTGTGTATGTGTGTGTCATTATATATAATATAAATTAGTATAGCATTAATAATAATAATAATGGCGTACACGGCGTACTGGCGGATTCGATTCCCAGGTCAAAGGGCTTTCTGTATGGAGTTTGCATGTTCTTCCCTGGGTTTCCTTAGGGTACTCCGGTCCAGGGTGTACCACCGCCTCTCGCCCTACGTGTGCTGGGATAGGCGCAGCAGACCCCCATGACATCGGATTCGGGAATAAGTGGGTAAGAAGATGAATGAATGAATGAATGAATGAATGAATGAATGAATGAATTAATTAATTAATTAATTAATTAATTAATTAATTAATATTTTTTTACTGGTCTGTGCTATGAATGTCATTTTTGTATGATTTGATCTTTTTTGAGCGTTTGGGGTTTTTTCCATTTTAAAGTCAAAATCGCTGAATTTGCATATTTTTTTTTTATAAATTAGATGGAAGGAAAAGATGCAAAATAAAGGGCAGTGACGAGCTCAGTCTCCTGAGAGTCCATTTGTCTATTCACAACACTGATATAATGGATGTAGACACTTTAATTATATGTCTTTACTTTGCATTGTCTAGCTATTGTATTTTAGGTATCTGCATAATATATTTGTTCTCACTGATCCAAGTGAGAGCGCGGCGCGGTGGCGTAGTAGATAGCACGGTCGCCTCACAACAAGAAGGTCTCGGGTTCGATTCCCGGGCTGGGGATCTTTCTGTACAGAGTTTGCATGTTCTCCCTGCAAACTCCGCACACACCATACCATACCAAACCACACCATACTTTCTCCCCGCACTTGCGTGGGTTTCCTCCGAGTAATTTGGGTTTCCTCTCACAGTCCAAAACCAAGCAGATTAGGTCGATTAGTGATTAGTGATGGGAATGGTTGTTTGTTTATGTGTTGCCCTGATATGGACTGGCAACCCGTCCAGGGTGTACCCCCGCCTCTATGTGAGCTGAGAAAAACACCAGCTGACCCCAGTGACACTGAATTAGGGAATAAGCAGGCAAGAAGAATGAATGAATGAATGAATGAATGAATGAATGAATGAATGAATTACAAACTGCGCTATTTAAATATGGCGCTTTCACCCTTTAACCCGGAACAGGAAATCAGTCCATCAGAATTCATGCGACAGCGCCCTTGTGTGTTAATCAGGAGATGTTGCATCCGTTACAGATGACCTGTCCAGGGTGTTGCCTTATGTGCGCTGGGCTCGGCTCCAACAGACCCATGTGATGGCAAATTAGAAAATAAGCAGGTTAGAAGATGAATGAATGAATGTATTTACATCCTTTTGCATTGACTGAGTACAAATTATGAATTTGCGATGGCAAATTAAGAGCACACAAAGAATGTGGAACAAACACGCTCTCGCTGAGCCTCTATAAATGAATGAGCTGATGGGATTATGCTTCTTCTGCTGTTGCTCCCCTTCCTCTGACAGACTGCAAAATCCAAAATAATCTTAGTTTTTGGGGGGTTTTTTGCTCTGACTACAAAAACAAGAGTGAAATAGATTTACAATGAGATAATAAATAATAATTATATGTTGTTGTGGACTATTTATACAATTATAAAGATTCGGTATCAGTATGTGGAATTTCAGTTGGAAATTAAAATCACACATGTTGCTGAGGCGCAGTGGCAATAGTAGTTTGCCTCACAACAAGAGTTCACGGGTTCGATTCCCGGGCTTGGGGATCTATCTGTGCGGAGTTTGCATGTTCTCACCACGCTTGCGTGGGTTTCCTTTGGGTACCTTGGCAGATTAGGTGGATTGGTGATTCTAAATTGTCCATAGGAGTGAGTGTGTGTGAATGGTTCTGTTTATGTGTTGCCCTGAGATGGACTGGCGACTCCTCCAGGGTGTACCCCCGCTTCTCACACTAGGGAGACCAAGACTCTTATACTGACTTTGTGCAACGTGCAATTCGTTTGGATAATTTTCTCCACAATCATCCAACCCCTGCAGTGCCCCTTTCCTCGCACAGAAGCGTGATCAGAGAAAGGTGCATGCCTGAGTCGGAGCCTATGCAAGTGGGGTTTCACAGACTTTCTGACGAGGAGAAGTCCAGATGCAGATCGAACCAACTGTGTATGTATTGTGGAGATCCCAGTCATTTCCATCGTTTCTGCCCCGTGAGGCCCTTTCTCTCTGCTGAGAGAGTAGGGGCACCTGTACCCGCAGTAGCCCCTGCAGTAAGTCTAATTACCTGTCAGGATCAAATTTAATAATAAGTCTCATCTGTGCTCTGCTCTGGTCAGCACTAAATTTAATCGATGATAAGCTGGTAAGATGGTTACAGATCCCTACTTCACCCTGCGGACCCCCACTTCGTATTACGGCTATCGACGGGCATCATATCGGCCGACCAATCACTCGTCAGACTATTCAGGTTACAATGGAGGTTACGCCTGCCCATGTTGAGACTCTGTACTTCCATATCACCTTCGCCCCTAAGATTCTGTTAATTTTGGGTTTTCCTGGGTTGCGTAAACATGACCCAGTAATCTCCTGGAGCAAGCAGTCCATACTCACATGGTCACCTTCCTGCCAAGCTACTACTAGCTACTACCGTGCCATGTTCAGCTGCCCTGGCCTGCTCCAATAATGTTCCCACTGCGTATCAGAATCTGGCCGAAGTCTTTAGTAAAGAAAGAGCTGAGACCATTCTTCCTCACCGGCCCGGAGACTGTAATATATAGCTTCAACCAAACACCTGTCCCCCCAAGAGCCGCATATACCCTTTGTCCCAACCTGAGACAGTTGCTCTAGAGAACTACATAGAGGAGGCCCTCAGTAACAGCCACATTTACTCCTCAACTTCTCCCGCAGCTGCAGGTTTCTTCTTCGTAAGCTAAAAGGACGGGGGCCTGAGACCATGTATAGATTACAGAGGCTTAAATGAAATCACGATTAATTACCGTTACCCCTGCCCTTGGTCCCAGCTGCCCTAGAGCAACTGCGAGAAGCCCAGATCTTCACAAAGTTAGACTTATGCAGCGCATATAATCTCATCCACATCAGAAAGGGTGATAAATGGAAAACTGCATTTATCACACCCAGAGGCCATTACGAATACCTATTCATGCCCTACGGTCTCTGTAATGCCCCTGCAGTTTTTCAGTCATTTATAAATGACATTTTCTCTTCTCAATGTCTGTGTAGTCGCATACATAGATGACATTCTTATTTATTCAAAGAACCTTTCACATCATGTGTCCCAGGTGAGGGGTAGTGTTACAACAGCTGCTTGACAAAAACCTGTATGTGAAAGCAGAAAAATGTGAATTTCATAGGTCATCTATTCAGTTCCTAGGCTATTGCATTAACTCACAGGGAGTGTCTATGGAGCCCAGCAGAGTGCAGGCAGTTAGGGACTGGCCACGCCCCAAAACTGTGAAGGAGTTGCAGCGGTTCCTGGGTTTCGCAAACTTTTAGAGAAGGTTAATCCAAAACTATAGTCAGACTGCCTCGTCTCTTATGTCCCTCTTGAAGGGTAAACCCTCTAAGCTAGTGTGGTCAGAAGCGGCATAGAAAGCATTCCAGAGGCTAAAGTCAAAGTTCACCTCTGGTCCCATCCTGTGCCATCCTGACCCCATGCTGCCGTTTATAGTTGAGGTGGATGCCTCGGATTATGGGGTTGGGCCGTGTTATCTCAACATCGGATTTCGCCATCGAAGTTACACCCATGCGCCGCCTTCTCCCGGAAATTAAACGCGGCCGAGTGTAACTACGATTTTGGCAACAAAGAATTGTTAGCCATCAAGGAGGTCCTAGTCAAGTGGCGACACTGGTTAGAGGGTAGCACTCACCCATTCACCATCCTTACTGATCATTGCATATGTTAAAGAGGCACAAAGGCCTGACAAGCTCGTTGGGCACTATTCTTCACACGTTTCCAATTTACCATAACCTACCATCCGGGGTCTAAGAATGGAAAAGCTGATGATCTGTCCCGTCGCCATGACCCACATGACCTCGAGGTTCCACTTAAGCCCATTCTAAATCCTGACCTAGTTGTGGCCCCGGTGTTATGGGACCTGGAGGAGGAGGTCCGGGCGGCTCAGTCCCAAACACCCCGACATGGAGATTGCCAGGAAGCTCTTTGTCACCCCAAATCTTCGCCAACGCATTTTAACATGGGTTCACACGTCCCTCAGCACTGGAAACCCCGGCAGCCAACGCACTTATGATCTGGTGGCAAAGAGGTTTTGGTGGCCCCACCTCTGCTCTGAGACCTACAATTTTGTGAGAGCATGTTCAGTGTGTGCACAATCCAAGACTCCCCGGCACCTGCCTGAAGGCCTTCTCCAACGTCTATTGGTTCCCCAAAGGCCCTGGTCATACATAGCGGTAGATGTTGTCATGGATTTACCACCCTTTCATGGCCACACTGTTATTTTAACCATAGTAGACCGGTTTTCAAAAGCATGCCGCCTCTTAGCTCTGAAGGGCCTCCCTACTGCTACGAAAATGGCTGATCTGCTGTTCAACCAAGTATTCAAAGTGTATGGTATTTCTGAAGACATTGTGTCGGATAGAGGACCCCAGGTCACCTCTCGTGTATGGTCCGTGTTTTGTAAACGTCTTGACATTAATGTAAGTCTGTCCTCAGGATATCACCCCCAGTCCAACGGCCAAGCAGAGAGACTGAATCAAGAGTTGAGCAGGTACCTGTGATCCTATTGTGCCCGAGACCAGAACGGGTGGAGCAACTTCCTGCCGTAAGCTGAGTATGCCCAGAACTCTCTCACACACTCCTCCATTAGTTTAACCCCCTTCTAATGTACCCTAGGTTACCAGCCGCCCCTGTTCCCGTGGTCAGGAGAACCCTCCACCGTGCCCACAGTCGATGATTAGTACCAGCGCAGCACGCAGGTATGAGAACAGGTGGACTGGGAGGGCTACGGTGCCAAGGAGAGGTGCTGGGTAAAGGCTGTCGACATCCTCGACTCTTCCCTTACCCACGAATTCCACACCACCCATCCAGACCGTCCAGCCCCCGACCACGGGGCGCCCTAGGAGAACGCCAAGAGGCGTTTGTAGAAGGGTGGGCACTGTAAGGAACGCTACGCCTTCTGATCAGCAGGTGAGGGCGCCCTCGCCCGAATACTGAGTGACTGCTTCCTGTTCCGGGTTAAAGGTCAAGGACTCGCTATATAAGTTAGCATTCAGCTACCATGCGGCATAAAGCATTGTTTGTTGTATAACCTATGTTCAAGTACCTTTTGTGTAGTTCGCTTTGTTCTCTCAACTAGCCCATTGCTAACTTAGTCCCTTTGATTCCTTTTATGCCTTTGTCCTCCTTTTGTCTATTTTTGTGTTCCATTAAACTGGTTCTCTGCACCATGGACCCGATAACGCCTACTTCATTACATTATCCAAATATTATCGCAATTTATAACTGCAATTGAGGTTACGTTTTTTGACCGATGATCCTGCAGTAGTCATTTCAGTGGTTCACAATCTCCTGTGTAGCAGTCCAACACCTTAGGCACTGCTCCCAACTTCAAGATATGAATTACCACGGCAAGTGATAGCCTAGTGTTTAAGGTGTTGGACTAATACCAAAAAGCCCGGGGTTTGATTCCCACCTCCACCAAGCAACCACTGTGGGTTCCTCTTCTTGCCCGCTTATTCCATAATTTGGGGTAATGGGGGTCTGCTAGCGCCTTTTCCAGTGCACATCCCAGTGCACAACCTGGACGGGTCGGCAGTCCATCACAGGACAAACAACCATTCACACACACATTTAGAATCAGCTAATCGGCATGTTTTTGTACTGTGGGAAGAAACCAGAGTACCCGGAGGAAACCTACGCAAGCGCAGGGAGAACATGCAAACTCCACACAGAAAGAGCCCTGGCTCGGGAATCGAACCCAGGACCGCTAACCACCACGCCTCTCTATGATTAATTATTAATATTAAAACGGTGTGTATATATGTATCACTCTAATTAGGATTGAGTGTAAGTGTCTGTGGTTGTTCATCTATATGTTCCCTGTGATGGACTGACATCCTGTCCTGTGTATACCCCTGCCTTTTGCCGTTTGTGTACTGAGATAGGCTCCAGCAAACCCAGAAGTGGGTTAGATGATGAATGAATAAATATACATAGTTCCATAAAGACATGCTGCGTTCTGATTGCAGTGAAAGAATTTGAGGGTACTTGACAGAACCCTAACTATGATTTACAGTTGAGGTTAGGGTTTGGGTTAGTGTTATATTTAGAGTTTAGGTAAGGCTTGGGTTTGGGTTAATGTTTGGTTTAGTGTTCATCTGAGGTTAGGGTGTGGGTGTTAGGTTTAGAGTTGACGTGAGGTTAGGGTTTAGGTTTTGTGTTAATGTTAGGTTTAGAGGTGAGATTAGGGTTTGGATAAGTGTTAGGTTTAGAGTTGAGACGAGGTTAGGGTTTGGGTAAGTGTTAGGTTTACAGTTGAGGTGAGGGTTTGGGTTAGTATTAGGTTTAGAGTTGAGGTGAGGGTTTGGGTTAGTATTAGGTTTAGAGATGAGGTAAAGTTAGGGTTTGGGTGTTAGGTTTAGAGTTGACATGAGGTTAGGGTATAGGTTTTGTGTTAATGTTAGGTTTAGAGGTGAGATTAGGGTTTGGATAAGTGTTAGGTTTAGAGTTGAGACGAGGTTAGGGTTTGGGTAAGTGTTAGGTTTACAGTTGAGGTGAGGGTTTGGGTTAGTATTAGGTTTAGAGTTGAAGTGAGGGTTTGGGTTAGTATTAGGTTTAGAGATGAGGTAAGGTTAGGGTTTGGGTGTTAGGTTTAGAGTTGACATGAGGTTAGGGTTTAGGTTTTGTGTTAATGTTAGGTTTAGAGGTGAGATTAGGGTTTGGGTAAGTGTTAGGTTTAGAGTTGAGGTGAGGGTTTGGGTTAGTATTAGGTTTAGAGTTGAGGTTAGGGTTTGGGTTAGTATTAGGTTTAGAGATGAGGTAAGGTTAGGGTTTGGGTTAATGTTAGGTTTAGAGTTGATGTAAGGTTAAGGTTTGGGTTAGTGTTGGGTTTAGAGTTGAGGTGAGTTTAGGGTTTGGGTTAGAGTTGAGGTAAGGTTAGGGTTTGGGTTAATGTTAGGTTTAGAGTTGAGGTGAGGTTTGGGTTAGTGTTAGGTTTAGAGTTGAGGTAAGGTTTGGGTTGGTGTTAGGTTTAGAGTTGAGGTAAGGTTAGGGTTTGGGTTAGTATTAGGTTTAGAGTTGAGGTGAGGTTAGGGTTTGGGTAAGTGTTAGGTTTAGAGTTGCAGTGAGGTTAGGGGTTGGGTTAGTGTTAGGTTTAGAGTTGAGGTAAGGTTAGGGTTAGTGTTAAGGTTTAGAGTTGAGGTAAGGTTAGAGTTTGGGTTACTGTTAGGTTTAGAGTTGAGGTGAGGTTAGGGTTAGTGTTAGGTTTAGAGTTGAGGTGAGGTTAGGGTTTGGGTTAGTGTTATGTTTAGAGTTGAGGTGAGGTTAGGGTTTGGGTTAGAGTTTGTATTACGTTTTAGGTTCTGGTTTAGATTATAGTCCGAGTTAGGGTTTGATTTAGAGTTGCAGTCAGAGTTTAAGAATTAGTTTGTATTAGACTTTGGCTTATAGTTAGAGTTAGAGTCTGACTTAGGGTCTGAGTTTGTATTAGGTTTTGTTTTAATGTTTGGGTTAGGATTAGAATTTTGATTAGGGGTTTTTAATGTTGGGGTTCAGATTAGAGTTTGGATTAGACTTTTGTTTTAATGTTGGGGTTAGGATTAGAGTTTGGATTAGGGTTTGTTTTAATGTTGGGGTTAGGATTACAGTTTGGATTAGGCTTTTGTTTTGATGTTGGGGTTAGGATTAGAGTTTGGATTAGGGTTTGTTTTAATGTTGGGGTTAGGATTAGAGTTTGGATTAGGGTTTGTTTTAATGTTGAGGTTAGGATTAGAGTTTGTTTTAATGTTGAGGTTAGGATTAGAGTTTGTTTTAATGTTGAGGTTAGGATTAGAGTTTGGATTAGACTTTGTTTTAGGTTTTTGGTTAGATTTAGTTATTGAGTAAGAAGAGGATTTAGGTTAGGGTTAGTATTTGAGTTAGGATGTTTGGGGTTAGAATTAGAGTTTGGATTAGGCTTTGTTTTAATGTTGGGGTTAGGATAAGGTTAGGGTTAGTATTTGAGTTAGGATGTTTGTGGTTAGAATTAGAATTAGGATTATGCGTTGGCATGAGTTTAGGGTTCAAGTTATATTTTCAAGTTATATTTTTTTGCTTGCTTGTTTCTGTATCTGCAAATCGGCGGTTGGCATGTGGCTATATGTAAATAAACCAATTGCTCTGACATTGCAAATATATTTATATAGAATTCGTATATTTAAGAATATAAATTAGAATTTCCGTCTCTTTCGTTAACTTTGATATTTTCATGTTTCCATATCAACTATAAACTTCTATTTTATTATTCAGTTATTCATCTTAAATCAGATTACTTGATAACTATGAATTATTCATTAAGTACAGTAAAACTAATTGATTACATTAAGATATGAGTTTGGATCGGTGTATTTCAGAAGAAGGTGACATATCCGCTTGTTTATGAACTTTTTGATGGTTTCAGAAGCTTTGATTGGATGGAAAAATAATGTGATTTGTGTTTAAAATGGGAGCAGAAACCATTAAGAATACAGCGATGAAGAACAAGCAGAAAACACTCGGCACCTAATTACAGGCTGAGGTGGGCTTATATATATATATATATATATATATATATTTAAAAAAAGAAAACAGGCTTATACAACCGGGTGAAGAAAGAGAAAAAAAGATGCAAAAGGTACATATTGAGTGTCAAATGGGACGGAGCGAAAAGCATAAAATTGAGCAAGAATAAAAGCGAGAAGGAAAGAGCTGGGTCAGATAGAGAGGGAGGGAGGGAGAGAGGGAGGAAAGCGCCTTTTTAGAAATAGGTCTCTATAGTAACCAAGGCATAATTTGCTTAGTGGAAGCGTACAAGTAAAAAGAAGCATTTACTGACTCCGCTTGAGCCCACAACTGTAATTACTACACCCATAGAGAGCGAGAGAGAGAGAGAGAGAGAGAGAGAGAGAGAGAGAGAGAGAGAGAGAGAGAGAGAGAGAAGAAATAAAGAGTAAAATGGGGAAAGTGTTGTAGATGTACAATAAACTAAAGACAGATTTTTTATTCGTCTTATTTGTATGTAATATATGCTGTTAGCAAAATGTTAGCTAAAAGTTAGCATTGAAGCACTGAAAGTAAACCATGGTCTCGTACCCTTAAAGGATAAAACACATCTAATAGTATATGTAGTAAATATTCCGAACGCTTGCCATTCCCAGTGCAAATTAATTCCAGTTTCCTGGCATGTAGGTCAGAATTCGAGACCCAATTTATTCCTGGATTAGGTTTGGTGTGTGTGTGTGTGTGTGTGTGTGTGTGTGTGTGTGTGTGTGTGTGTGTGTGTGTGTGTGTGTGTGTGTGT
>JAOTRA010000035.1:15152290-15166329 GCA_026260255.1 Pseudolaguvia tuberculata | reverse complement strand
TGTGTGGAATTGTGTAGGATAGTGTTGGAATGGATGGATAGTGTTGGTTTGTGTAGGATAGTGTTGGAATGGATGGACAGTGTTGGTTTGTGTGGATTTGTGTGGGATAGTGTTGGAATGGATGGATAGTGTTGGTTTGTGTGGATTTGTGTAGGATAGTGTTGGAATGGATGGACAGTGTTGATTTGTGTGGATTTGTGTAGGATAGTGTTGGAATGGATGGACAGTGTTGGTTTGTGTGGAATTGTGTAGGATAGTGTTGGAATGGATGGATAGTGTTGGTTTGTGTAGGATAGTGTTGGAATGGATGGATAGTGTTGGTTTGTGTGGATTTGTGTGGGATAGTGTTGGAATGGATGGATATTGTTGGATTTGTGTAGGATAGTGTTGGTTTGTGTGGATTTGTATGCGTTTTTGTAGGATAGTGTTGGAATGGATGGAAAGTGTTGGTTTGTGTAGGATAGTGTTGGAATGGATGAATGGATTTAAGTTTAGAAAAGAGCTTTTCTCTTTCTGCTCATTCTTTTTAAAAATAAAACTAATTTGGAAGT
Organism: Pseudolaguvia tuberculata; assembly: GCA_026260255.1. Taxonomy (NCBI): domain Eukaryota; kingdom Metazoa; phylum Chordata; class Actinopteri; order Siluriformes; family Sisoridae; genus Pseudolaguvia; species Pseudolaguvia tuberculata. Next base: position 15,165,778 of record JAOTRA010000035.1, on the reverse strand, counting down.
CATATGAAATAAAGGAACAAGTACTTTTGCACTACCTTATTGTTCAGAATTTTCAGGATTCACCAGGTTTACTAGTGGTTTGACCTGTTTTCCCAGCATCTTCCTAGTTCTGGCCCTCCTGTGGAAATCACAGACTTGCTGTGGTAAGTGCATGTTGATTGGTCCTGTGCCATTCAGAGGTGTTTTCTGGCTCCACAGGAGGCCTTTCTGAGTGTTTCTACGTGTCTGACTGGGCCATGTGTTTCAGGTGTTCTCCATGGGGTTTGTTGTCAATTGATGCAAACCGTTTCTTTGCTCTTTTGTTCCAAATGCAAATCCTGGAAGATTCCAGTTTAGCAACTGGAAAACCCACAGAAAACTCCAATCATGTGTGTTTTCTCTCTGTATGAGAAAATTAAATTAGGACAAATTTTGCTGCCCCTCATTCATTCATTCATCTTCTAACCCAGTTATTCATTAATTCGGGGTCACAGGGGTCTACGGGAGCCAATCCCAGTGCACATAGGGCTATAGGCAGGGGCCTCACATGGACCAACAACCATACACACTCTCATTCACTCATGGGCAATTTAGAATCACCAATCAACCTAATGTACGTGTTTTTGAAAACCGGAGGAAACCCATGCAAGCGCAGGGAGAACATGCGAATTCAGCACAAAAAGTTCCCTAGCCCAGGAATCGAACCTGGACCTTCTTGTTTCGAGGCAACTGTATTAACCACTACACCACCACGCCGCTTATATTGCCACCTTTGTGAAATACTATCTGAGCAAAGCCGAAAGGAATCTGACGCAATGTTTGATTTTTCTCCGTGAGCCGACATGCCGATCAACTTTTTTCTTTAGTCCAAACCTGCATGCAAGAACGTATCATATAAAAATGCATGTTAAATGATCAGCATCTGATCTGGAGCCAAAGAATTTTGCCATATCTTCTCCTCTTGGAACACGTGGTTTCTGCTGGTCCGTTTGCTTTAGATTAGCAGAGAGAAAAACACACACGCACACACGCTTACACATCTCAGGCCATACTTCACGACTATAATGACAAACTTTACTGTTATCACTGCTGCGTGTGTGCACACACTATGCTAGCAAAGCTTTGTTACTTTACAGCGCTAAATATGAAAGGATGACGTGATAAATACGACTGTGTAATTATGATGCCCCCTCACTTTTTTCTGTTGCATTGTTTCTGACAGGTGAAAGTCCACATGATTATATACACACACACACACACACTCGCATTTAAAAAATCCGATTAGGTCCTGTTCAAAACTAGTTAATCTTTATACTCTTGTCACGATAGCAGCATGTTTGCGAAAGGCTAATAATACTTTACAACAAAACGCTTCAGATCGGGGAGTTACACATTATACAAACACAGACGATTACGTTGTTCGTACATTCAGGGCCACGTCTCAAATATGCAAATCTTTGGGCAGTCTGAAATAATCTTCCATCCTGCTGCAGGTTGTAATCCAGCAAACGCAAGCTTTGTTATCCTCCTTCACAGCCCCAAACACACCCCCCGTCACAAAGCGGCTCGTACCACCATTACCGCCCGGCCTCCTGAATACCAAATGGCTCAGATTCAATTACGCAAAAAGCTTTAAAGCATAAAGATGATGACAGTGCGCTACAAAGAGCGATAGCGATAAAGCTATGCATTGATGAAATGTTAGAGCGATGCTACCGCTATAATGAAAATTGCAGGGTTGTGCTGCTTTGGAAGCCATGCTGAATTAGAAAAAAAGGACCCGTATAGAAGTAAGCATCACTCAAGTGTTTATTTCAAGTTTAGTATATAAAATGCAGAGTCATCCGGTTTGGATATGTCTACCTTGATAGCCGGCTCAATTTTAGTTTGTTTATTTTTGTGCCTCTTATCGATGAGTCCTTGCTTATATACAGGGACAGATGTTTTTGTCTTCTCTTCTGGTCTTGTCTTTTATATCTCCAGCATGTGAACGCGTCCTTTTTGTTCATCCCAAGGTCAGACTTATGAACGCACACGTTTATGTGATTGGTTAATAGTCACATGCTCATGTTTTCAATTTGTAATTCATAATTCCCTTTTTCACTGTTCTTTCTCAAATTCTCACACACTTCCTCTAGCTTTTCGTTTCTCTCATTGCCGTGAATGGATGAAGACAAAAACAATAAGAAAAAAGCATTCGGCCGAGAAGGTGGCAGAGACAGAGTGAACAGTTTCCGGATTTCCTATAAACTGCAAGATGTCTCTAGGGAGAAGGGGACGAGGCAAGGGAGCGAGGGAGGAAAAGATGTCGGCGGGTATTACTGTCAGTGTCAGGTTCGAGAAGTAGTGTGAGAGGGTAGAAACAAAACACTTTTTTTTTTTTTTTTTTTTTTTTTTTTTTTTTTTTTTAGATTTCAAGGAGAACATTTGAGATGTGGCGTGTCCACACGTGTGGTATTGTAGTAGTGTTTGTTAATTGTAGGTGTTTACCTGTATTTATGTAATTTGACAAGAATACGGTTTGATTATTTTAATATGTTTAAATTGTGTGGTGAGTGTATTAGGGTGTGCGAGATGGAAAGAACAGAGTTATTTTGTTTTAGACATCGCACAGCATGGAATGAATGGTATGTCTGGTACGGTGTGGTGAGTTAAAATGTCTGGCGTATCAGCCTGTTTTAATAAGGATCTGAGTTGTGAGAATGTGTGTGTGCTTGTACATGACTCGTGCGGTAGTCAGCATTACATGCGCCTTCAGGTTTGGGTGTGTTATATTGATAGCTATTGTAGCAAACCGGCGATTCATGATTTTTCTGCTTGTTAAAACAGATTTATCCTGTGTGTGTGTGTGTGTGTGTATATACGCAGGAAGCATGGTGCTATTTGTCAAGCAGATTTGCCTGTTGAAGTTTCTACTCCATAGAATCGAACGCTCCTGCTGAGGCCTCAGAATAATAACTGCAGCCGACAGGCCGCATCAGCAGCGTTATTATTATGTGAGGAAATTGGACCAAAGTAATATTTCATTTTTGAGTTCTGAAATTAAATCTGCGCGGGAGAAATTGGCGCCAATCAAAATGCGCAAGGAGACAGCTGGGACAGGCAAGCAATGCATATGCTTTGTGTCTTCTATTCTCTTTAACCACACTAGCATCTACAGGCAGCGCTGCTGCTAGCAATTTTGAGCCCTGAATATGATGTTGGTTTCCCTACAGTACTCAGTCTCTTATTTCTAATAAAACGAATCTGTGGTGGCCCCCAAAATACAAAGGCTCATAATCCTCCTAACTAACCCCTTTTAGAGTCGCCCTTGTATAAAGATATTTGTCTGAATTGGCAGCTTAGTGTTGAAGGTGTTGAACAGCCAACTGAACGAATATGCTAGTCCCTTGAGTAAGTCCCTTAACCTTTAACTACTCAATAAGATGAATGTAACTCGGTCTAGTTAAAGAGGGCTTGTCAAACGTAGAAATCTACAAAAAAAAAAAAAGGATCTGGCAATGTGTCCATTGCCCCAGGGACGAGGAGAATATTCAGACTGCAGGCATGTAGCGCTGTTGCCTTCTCATCATACACAACTTGTTTTGATAAATTAGTTTCATTGTGGAACAGTAGTGCATTTTAGGCTTGTGTATCATTAGCCAATTACATTAGTGCTTCCCTTTCACATCTGGATTTACAGCAAGTCCTTTTTATTGAGGTGTGCGCTGTATTTCATAAACCTGCTAGTCCTGACTTGTTGTTTAAGTGCTTTAAACACTTACACAATGGTGTTTGTTCAAAAGACTCTGGACACCAGAGCATCACACGCACATGTTGTTTTTTTCCCTCAACCAACTTAGAATTGTGTAGAATTACACAATTGTGTGGAATGATTGTACATGCTGTGGCTTCACACTTTCCCGTCATTGGAACTGGAACAGGTGAGTTGGGGTTGGAATAAAGGAATAAAGTTCCTTATTGAAAACAATCATCAGAATGTTGAGTAAAAAGCCCAAATGTTTGCCATGCACATCGTTAAAAACTAATTGGGAAGCGCAGTAGTGTAGTCGCTAGCACGGTCGTCTCAAAACAAGAAGGTTCCAGGTTCGATTCCTGGGCTGGGGTTCTTTCTGTCTGGAGTTCTCCCTGCGTTTGCGTGGTTTACTATGGGTACTCCGGTTTCTTCCCACAGTCCAAAAACATATGTAGATTAGTGGTTGATCGTCTGTGTGGCCCTGCGATGGACTGCCGTTCTGCCCAGCAGACCTCCATGACCCCAAAATCGGGAATAAGCGGGTACGATGAATGAATTAAGAAACTAATTGTATATAATCTTGATCATGGTTTATATTAAGCTTTCCATTTACTTATTAGATCAAATGTAAACTTGCTTCTGATACAAACAGTGACTTTTCTTGTACTTTAATCAACCAGATTTGATAATTAAATTATAAATTAAATAATTATAAGAACTATAAATAATACATAAGCAAATTGGAAATTCATTAGCCAGTCCTATTGTAAGGTGAAGTGATTTTATTGTAATGTTTTTGTTCCGAGTTTCATGTGTTTCCTGTTTGTTAATTCCGTTGTTTATTTCCTGTATTATTTCTCGTCATGTGTACGTGTGTCCTGTTTCTACTGGTTTTCAGTTCTGTCTTGTCATTGGTTGGCTTTGGTTGTGTTCCTCCTTGTTAACCTTTACAACCCTTGTGTTTCCTATTGTCTTTGTCTTGGAATGCTGATTAGTTCCTGTACCACTGCAGTAAATCGTGTCGTCAAAGGATTCTTAGTTTGTTAGTTTCACGTCAAGATTGTCAGCATCAAGTCCAGTTAATGGCAAGTTTATATTTAAGTAAATTCTGCATTCGGGCTGACAACAATTCACCTCAGTGGGTTGCTTACACCTATTTTTATGCTGCTGCAATCCTATTAAACACCTTTGGGATGAAACGGATTATTGACTGAACGCCAGGTAGTCTGACATCACTGCCTGACCTCAGTAATGATCTTGTAGCTGGCGAAAAACAGTATCCACCCCACACACACAACCTTTTAATTTTAGTAAAGCAATTTCATAACAGCACAGCAAAGAAGGAACTACATCTGGAATAAGATATTCAGCAAGCATATGTAACCAGGTGGCCACTGACTTTTGACATCTTTTTTTTTTTTTCAAGTGCATCAATGTCTGAGCAAAAATTCTAAGGTTTCACCGTTCCTGTTTTGTATGTCATGACTCATTGCAGTATTGCATCAGCAAAGGAGACAAACATGGCAATGTTACCATTTTCCTATGTGAAAATATTGTAACACTGATCAGAGCTGGAGTTTTTCGCCAGCAAACGTCAAATGCCAACTCGCATATGTGAAGATGCCTGAAAAAATTACAGGCGCTGCCAATTTTGGTTGGAGTTAACAAAGAGCTGCAGGCATACCAAGGGTTTTCATCTTTCCCACTGTGCCTTTTTTAAAAGAAAACTAGCTGTCCACTGTTCCCTTAGGAGAAACAGGGACCCATGGAGAGTGCATGCAGAACACTTACAGATCACAAGTTTCATCAACAAGGTTGGGATGGTACCTAGACGTAGCCATATTACATGACTCTTGGTTAAAGTTCACTCCCAAATTATTTGAGCAGTTAATGTTGGCGTCACTTATTGAGCAGGACTGGTCTCCAAGCTTTAGAATCCCTAGAAACTTGCTGCTCTCAAATCAGTGAAGTCGGAGGCCAAAGCTTCTGCTACAAACTATTTGTAAGCTCATTTAAAAAAAAAAAAAAGTTTTAATAAACAAACAATTAGCTTCTGCAGCGTTTATAGAACAGGGTCTGGTCCGGTCCGTAGAGTCTATTTAAGATTTGCCATAAAACAATTCCGCCAGAGTTTATCTTTATATTTTTACATGCTGTGATTTCCTTATGAGACAAACCAAGGGGTCTAAGTGCTCAAAATCTGATTGACAATGAGTCATAGGACAAAGGAACTAGTAAAAACATGTCCAAAGATTTTCGGACTAGAAGTTGCACCGGTTATAAGGCTCCGTCAATGAGCAGGTATATTTTTATACATTTTCATACATAAGGCTAACTGGATTATAAGGCACAGAGTGCGTGTCCCAGAAAAAACATTGTAGAGATTTCGTGCCGCATATGGACTGAACCAGGACTAAACCTGGACTGAACCAGGATTAAACCTGGACTGAACCAAAACTAATCTTGGAGTTGAGAGAGAGAGAAAACGGAGACCGCTAATAGCAAAATGCGATCGAGAGACAGCTTCCTTTAGTCCCGTGGGGTGTGGAGCTCTACACCGGTCCTTTCGCCTGCACAAAAGTTGCTCTAAAACATTTGGCAGATTTTTGAGCACCTTGTACCAAAAAAAAAAAAATTGGTTCATAGCCAGTAAGCAAAACCGGAATTAATACGTAAGGCGCATCAGATTATTAATACATAAGGCCACATTTTAGACAAAAAAATATGGTATTTATTATATACATGTATATATTATGCATATACTACACCAGTCTGAACTTTTCATCTGATTTATTAAAAAATAGCAGCAGATACTGGACAATACCATAGACCGGGCAAACACGGCAATAGTGTTGGCCAATTACATTGTTTGTAATCAAACAGTTGGAGCTTGAATAGGGTTGAAATCGTGTAGCAATTAAAAAAAAAATGAGAGGCAAGTGTGCATCTGACATTGGGGTGGCGCAAATGGTTAAGTGCTAAATTATTGGTTGGAACTGCATGGTTCAAGCTCCACCATCACAACCAAGCTGCTACTGTTGGGCACTTAAGCAAGGTTCTTTACCTCCCCTATCCTCCAGAAGCACTTTATCATGGCTGACCTTGCGTTCGGAACCCACACCTTTAAGCTGGGATTTGCAAGGAAGCCATGTTAACTGATTTATATGTGATAAATAAACGCTTCTAGGATTGTTTCTACATCAGCATGGCAATGCATATCAGCTGTTAGTTTCTTTTTCAATCAATGGAAAAGAAAAACATTCAAAAGCAATCAGCAGTATCATGTTCAGTAAGGTTGCGTGGTCTATTTAATCCCAGCGGTTGTTTGTCTATACATTAAAGCCTATAGTGGGCTACAACCTTACAAGCAGGGTCAATGTTTGTTTGTTCTGCATGACCTCACTTATTGATTCTGCCATGTATATATTTTTATCCTTCATAATTAATGAGCACTAAAATGGAGAATTAAAGGGAATCAAAAAACCTCTCGCATGGCAGAAGCAGGACGTAATGGCTTCACCATTGTTCTGTCAATGTGTCTTATTTCACTTCATGCCTTTTTTTTTGTATTACGGATGGTTTAGTCTCTGTCTGATCCGCAATTAGTTTTTAATTATGTTCTTTTCTTCTGCTGTATTTGGGTGAAGGTCGGCAGTCTGGTCCTTTTGTGTGAGGCATTGGATGTCAGTGTGTATGTGCAGTATGCCTTTTTCTGTGCGCCACGGACTCTGAGTGCTTGTGATGCCAGCCCCTTAGTGACCCAAGCTTGTTCCGAGCTGTAGTAGCCGGATGCCGAAACCCAATCAGCCAGCCCGAATTGGAAGCATTTGGACAGAGACAGATGGAGAGAAGGGAGAGCGGACGATGGAAATGAAGGCACAAGATAGGAGAGTGTGTGTAAAAGGAACTTTTATCCCCAAAGATTACAATGCACTGGCCGTGAAAGAGTTTAAATAAATGTTGAGCATAGAATAGATGAGTGTTGGGGAAACAGACGAGTGAGTGAGTGAGCGAGCGAGAGAGAGAGAGAAGGAGAGAGCAAGGAAATAGAAGAAAGAGGCAGGAGAGCGATGGCGACAGAAAGGCGCATTTGACAGGAAAAGGAAGCGAGTTTGGCTGTTGATGAAGGGCAGCTGATGGTGGGAGCACAGAGACGTTGTTTGATGAAGACTTGATGAACACCACCAAATGGAGAAGAGAGAAACTAAATGAAAGGGTGAAAAAAAGCTAGAAATGTTTTTTTTTTTCTACTGGCTCCTGTAAATGCAATACTACTCATCCCTTTAAGCTTCCTAACACGGTTTAAAAAAAGTCTATTATAATATAGCAAAGGCGGATGCTAACCGAAAGCAAAAACCCAACAACGAAGAGAAATAAAGCCTGACCGACCGACCCACTTTACAGATGATGGATGTTTAGAGAAGCTGAGATTTATCGCTAATGCTTATTTGTTAGCTGGCTCCATTTTCAGTACCCTCCCTTAACCCACTTACTACATCAGACCAAAACCTAAGCTTGTCTTGGCACACAAGACCTTTAAAGGGCGCTCTTAGTGTTGGTGATGGGCAAAAAAATAACCCCTTCTGGTCATACTGTTGTTCAGAAAAGTCATACCCGTCCCTCATGTGTTACTTAATTAAATCTTGGTTATTTTACAGCAAATGTCTTAAACTCTTAATAAATTTAATCAAATAGTGTTCTGAATACCTTTTGTACCTTTTTTTTTTTTTTTTTACACATTTCCTATTGTTTCTATAGAAACCGATCATTCACTGTGACCAGGATGGCTAAGACTAATGATTTGGTTCACTATAGCATTTATCTTGCACATGGTCCCTGAGGTCGCAGGGCTCCCTAGATGAGGTGCCATCTCATTACACAGCACACTTCCGCACAATTTACAGCTCAATTTAGTCAATTTAGAGCCTTCAGCTTTTATCTAGTGTAGCACATCAACAGGGCTACACAAAAGATGTTGGTGCGAGTCAAACCCCAAACCTCAGAAGTGTGCGGCACATGTAATTATTAATGTGTTGAAGATTTGTATGAGGAGACAGTTGGTTTTTATGAAAGGTTTATACAGGTCGCTGTATTTATTAGTGAGGCTGAGCTTGCACAGTGTTGTTGTTTTTTTTTTTAGTATTTTGAGGACGTTCGAGCTCAAACGTTTATTTTGATAGTATATCTTATTGGTTATAATAAATCAAACTGCAGAACTACTACAAAACTTTAATAGGCTCTAATCAGACATTTTCAATTGTTTGCAGTACGTCACTCCGGGTTGGGTTTATTGAAAGTTAAAGTGGAAACTTAAGCACATATTTACCTAAACGGCAACATCAGGACAGTAGATGGAGTTTTGTCAAGCTTTCCTGTATTGTACTGGTTCAACTTTCTTTACACTCCATTCTATCCTCAAAAGCACATCCTTTTTCATAGGACTGTAATCTTAAATGACCATTTTGCTCTACAGTGTCGCAAGCCCTTGTATTAGGCCATAGGAGATTATAAGATTATTTGTCTAGAGAATTTTTCCAGCCAAATATTGCAGTATAACACGTTTATAAACATATTACATTCCATTATAATAACTTAATTGTTTGAGGTAAAGGTAACTGCAGGTTCCAAATTATTTCATTCATTCATCTTCTTACTCGCTTATTCCCTAATTTGGGGTCACAGGGGTCTGCTGGTGTCTCACAGGGCAAAACATAGACAAACAACCATTCTCACACACACATTCACTCCTATGGACAATTTAAAATCAACAATCGACTGAATCTGCATGTTGTTGGACTTTAGGAGGAAATCGGAATTTTTTTTACATTTTGCCAACACCATTGTAAAATGATTCCATCATTTGTTTAAGTTGTGATGATTAAACTAAGATTTTTTTGGGGGGGGGGGATTCAACACTATGTAGCTGGCAAGTTTTTAAAACCTGTATAACGTCATACTTCTCATATAATGTATTTAATTACTATGATGGGATGTCATGTGACCAGATCCCAGCTTGTACGTTATTCCTGTTTATAGATGTAGACATAATTAAAAGGACCATTTCATATGCAGATTTTGTTAAAAGTAAGTTTTATGCTGGAAAATGTTTTTTGAGAGTTTAAGGCAAAGGATGCGAAGCTATGTTTAAGGCATGCTGAGCTCTCATTAGCTTGAGGTTTTGGACGGGGAGATGGAGAAATGAGGACAGAGTGAGGGGTGGGTAGGCTGGCACTGAGCCTGGTTCCGGACTGGCTTGTTCCCAGGCCACAACACCTCTGGCCCCATTTACCCCCAACGCTCTCACACACATATATATACACACACACACACACAAAGTGCTTTAAATACATGTCAAGAAAACAATGCTGTATGTTTGGAAGCTGCTACATAATCCAAACTTTCTGTAAAGTTGAGATTTAGATTCATGATTTAGCCTTTTATCTGTGGTCTCGATATGAATAGAAAGGATTTTTTTTCTTATGCTTTGTCTATAATAGACAATAGTCCACCATGAAAAAACCTCTATTATGCATTTTTTTTATTCCTTTTGAAATGAGAAATTCAAGGAAAAGGCAGCAAAAAGCCAGTTTTATGTGAAATAGGTTCCAAGTGTCCACTTGGAGTCTTGTCGCGTCAGCGGATCAAGTCGGCGCCAAGCCTTCTGAAGCCACTTGCTAATCTTTCAGACCTTGACACCCTCTTCCTCACATATGCCATTCGTAAGCCAACATGTCCGGCCCTCGGTGGTGCCACTGCTCCTGCTGACTCTCAGTGAAAGGGCCGCAGCGCTAACACGCAGAAAATAGCCACCGCTCCCGGTTCGATAAACTCATTTAGACTCTGGAGGCTTTCAGTGCCATCCGAAAATGCTAACCACCTGCCTCCTTTATGCACACGCGCACACACACACAAGCAAACACTCAACCAGCCCCACATGACTGCTTTTATAGAGTAGTTGCCCTGCCGTTCTAGTGAAGAAAAAAAACGGCCACTGTACACACAGCTGCTTGCCTAGCGTGCACATCTGAATTGTAACTCACCATCTGCTCTGAACACACTGCCGTAAATTGTTTCTGAAATTTTGTGCCACATGAATGTCGTCAAGAATTCATAATGCACTCATTTAGCACTGCTTAAAATTAATGCGTTTTTACCGGTGTCCTTTTCATACACAGAAACAAACCGCATGATTTCCAGGAACAAAAGGCCATGTCTTTGTAGTCTATCCAGCAGCCAATTTGCAGAAACGGGGGGGAGCGCTCATCTGTCCACTTGTCCTGTTCTTCATATTGCGAGTGGACAAATAAAAGCTTTGTGCAAGCTCCTCGTACTCAAAGCAATAAAAGGCAGAGCCGAAATGGAATTGAGGAGAGCTAAAGCTATTTAACAGCGATACCCTCGATACATAAAGACAAAAGGGGTTGCTCAAAAGTATTAAGCGAACTTTCAATTAAATGTGGTGCTGTGAGCTTAAAAAGTGTTGGTGTTAAGAGGAAACTCTGCTCATTTGCAGGAAGCAAAGTTAAAGATTGCAAGACACAACTCTCGTTCCAGCCCTCGCACCTGGCCGTTGAGGAAGTGAAAGAACACGGCGTATACCAAAATACATCACAACCTGTAGACTACACACTGGGACTATTCGGGGTCGAATTTTCAAGAAGCCATTTACATTATCCCGAAGGCAGTGTTTGACATTGTGCAATAAAAGTTTGGGTATGGGACACTGAGGACTGGAGTATGGAGAAAATAAGCAAGAATTGGCATTGACGAGCAAGTGGCTATAGAGGAAACGGCATGAGGGTACTTAAGGTTACAAAAGGCAGGAAGGGCGAATGTTGAACAGAGACGAGAACGAGAGAAGCAGTGTGAAGGTAAAAGGACAGTGTGGTCCTAAAATACAATCCATTACAAAGAGCTATTCATTTTAAACAAACTAACTAAAAAAGCTTTGGGACAGTTTTTATTTAAAAAAAAAAAAAAAGCCTCACATTGAGATTTAATTGAAGTTTGACATTTGCAAGTAATTAATAAAACCATTCTTGTGGGGAAGAATGGACTTGAACTAATACCAGAAAGACCGGGGTTCTATTCCCATGCTGTTGTTTTTGGGGGGGTTTTCTACGCTAGTTTGTATATGTAAAGATGCTGATATATAATTTTAAACAAAACAATGTTGCCAATCAAATGTTGAATAAGCTCCTCTGTAGGATTCATATATTTGTAAATCTGACTGTGATGTCATTGCCTCACCAAACATTAACCTCACCGCATGTCACTGTAATATATAATATCAGCCATAACTTTTACCCCACTTGGAACAATAGATTCTTGAACAGATTGTGATTTGGGAACGCATCTTTCAGCAGTTTCACTATCACTGATTTGGAGATACTTTGACTAGGACTACACACTGAAATTAACGTGTACCTTTCCCCCCCCCCCCCCCCCCCCCAAGCCCCGTTTCTCACAAAACGAGAAGGACACTCATTCCAAACAGGCTCGAGTTTATACTAAGATAATGCAAAACAGTCACTGTCACCAACCTGTAACCAGAACCACCTTTTTAAAATACTTTGCCCATCTGTCCTTTATGACACCCTGTAATATTTGCAAAATCTATTTGTTGGCAGATCCAGTAAACATGGTGTTGCTCTGCTTCTTTATTAGTGCTGGTCAGTACACCGGTCAGAATACCAATGTTTTGTGAGGAGCCGAATTTTTATATTACATCACTTAAACATTGTTTGGAATGCAGTGATGGAGCTTATAACTATTCAGAGGCTGCTTAGTTAGCTGCAATATTTTTTTAATAGTGGTGGGTCTTGTGGGTAGGGTGAGTTGTTGACCTTTAACTTTTCCAGCTTCATGGTTGACTCTGTCCTCCAACTTACTCATATAATAAATGCAATGAATAAAATTCACCGTGCTGTTGAGAAAAGGTATATTTGACAAATAAAGACTTTAACAATTCGTCCAGTTAAAAGTTGTACCAATGTTCTACCACAAATTATTGCTTCAAGGACTTTTTTCATGAAAACTCCTAGATTGACCTCTTTAATTGTTTTTAATTTAATGTCAACTAAATAATGGAGTCCAATACCGACTGTGAGCTGTAGTGGAACTTTCCATAGATTTCCATGTTTTAAGACCAGCAAGATTTCTGGGCATTGTCCTTTTCGTTTGTCAAAAAGTACAGCCTGATTCCCGGTTGGGCTCCAGCTCCTCACCTCAATTTCATAAACTGGCTGTTTAATGACTATCTAATATATTCTGCCTTCTCTCCAGGTGCTACTGTAATGATATAATCAATGTTCTTCACTTCACCTGTCAGAATAGTATTTATGGTTATTGCTCGAACAGTTTGGAGTGTCTTGGCTGATTTCACGCCAATATGTTTGGCGACATTATCAGCAGTACATGTTGGTTTGGTTTTAAGTGCAATTATTTAGTTCCCATCTCCTTATAAGGCAAAGTTTAAAAGAAACCAGTAATTATTTAGTTTACTTTCTGCAATGGAAAAACTAAAGAACCCTAAATTTTCTCGACAGCCTTGTATATTTGTTACTTATTCTGATGCTGTTTAATTGAGAAGAATCTGGAAAGGTGGAGGAATGCGCTGGAGAGAAGGGGAATGAAAGTTAGCAGGCGTAAGACTGAGTACATGTGTGTGAATGAGCGGGAAGGCAATGGAGTGGTGAAGTGGTAGTGAAGGTGGAAGAGTTTAAGTACTTGGGGTCAACAGTGCAAAGTAATGGAGAGTGCGTTAGAGAAGT
>JAOTRA010000035.1:15086530-15124355 GCA_026260255.1 Pseudolaguvia tuberculata | reverse complement strand
TATAATGTCAGTGAACTGAATCAAAAAGGTGAAGGATAAAGAAGAGGTCAGCAGACTGACATCGATTCAGACTTTGAATTGGTGCTTTCTTTCTTTTCTGTGTTCTTGTTGTAAAACAATGTTGCTGTAAGGTTTACTGCATTATTTTAGGGCAATTTATATCATTTAACTGTTCAGGATTTTATATTATCTACCAGGACATGTTGATTTAGATGTAGATAGATCTGTCTATTGGAAGACTTTTTCTTTCTGAGTCACAGTTGCAGTTAATAGTTTTTATGGGACTCGTTCAGATAAGAACAATTATAGATTATCATAGAATTTATAAAGAACAAACAAAAAAAAACTAGCAAACATGTTATTTCACATCATTTTAGTCTTTTACATTTTAATATAAATTACAAGGCTATTAAAAAAAAAAACATCAAGACACCGAAGACAATCATGAGGATGATTACGATTTCTCTGGAGCTTATGGTGCAACAATGCTAATATAAAATGTGAATTTGCGATTTATCTCTATGCAGGCTAAGATCTGATGCAAACTCTAGTACGCACACGACCACAGCGTGAACGCCCTGATGTCACAGTGTGCGTGATCTGGAACTTGACTTAATGAACTGAGCTAAGAACAATACTGTTATTTTTTTAATGTTATCAAAAGATGAAGAGATCCATAGACGCAGAGAAACCTGGAACTGTAACAGAAAAAAAAGGAAACGTTTTTAATTTATTCGAAAGAGACACTTGGTGTTATCTAAAGAGAACCTGAACCTCTGTTCAATTCACAGTCTGAAAATGGAACTCGTCCCCAAAACTAAATACACTCCTTTCAGGAGCGACTCGTTCAGTTCTACAGACGAGACAGCCTCTAACCCCTCCTCAGCCCCACTCACCCCTCTTACTCCTCACAGCATTGTGTCATCATTGTCTTCCTCATCGCTTGCCCCTATCCTGCCCCCAACATCCCCTCGACAAGCCGAGAACAGCCCCACTACACTGTGCTCCTTCTTTCCCAGAATGAGTTCCCTGCGACTGGGCATGTCTGCTACCTTTCTCCCAGGCCTAAGAGCATCCAGCAGAACTCAGGAGACATCCATCAGCTCCTCTTCTTCCTCTCCTCCTCCTCCTCCTCTTGTCCTTCCTCTAATGGCTCCCTCTCCTCCTCCTCGTCCCCCACAGGACATGAACCGGCTGGGTGGCGCAGCACGGCGGGCGCGTGTGGAAGGGGGCCAGCTTGGAGGTGACGAATGGACGCGCCATGGTTCCTTCGTCAACAAACCCACGCGGGGATGGCTGCACTCTGACAATGTGGTCAGCAGCACTGGCGTCAGCTACGCTGTTAGGGTAAGAACATTTTAGCTGCAAATTCTTTTAAAAAAAAAATTTCTATGCCAAACTGTATGTTTTGATGTTCCTCTATCCGTTTCACCTGATTTATTTATTTATTTTGGTTCAGCAATAAAAGTTCATAAGTTTTAAACCATTTCCCATACAGTATCTTTATTTGCTAGACTTCTGTCATTTTCTGCCATGTGTTACTGATACTCTGACTCATGATGTACAGACAGCAGCTGCAAAGAAACTTGTCCAAAACAGTGACACATTCATTAGATGCATCAAAAAATGTTACTCAAGTTTTTAGCTACATACTTTCACGTTCGTTTTTAATGATTTTCACAAGGTCAAAAGATTGTGGACAATCTAACCAGCCCACCTATAAGGGGCCGTTGACAATTTGCGTCTTTTGCATGCTTCTGTATATTTTAAATGTAGACACGCGGCAAGCTTGAGTTTGCGACACATTCAGACTTTCTGCATATCGAAACATCTCAACTGCACTGCGGAGCATGTGGCAACAACCAACCAGTCTGTCTGCTTCCTCATATTTTCCATTACACTGAGACTTAATCTGTCAAATGGAGAAATTGGGTGGTTTGGTTTTTAAGTAAAATTATAGCAAGGTGATTATCCATATGTGAAATTCCCTTAGTGTTAATTTTTTTTGTGTCTTCATGGGGTGGTTTAAAAAGTTTCAATTAAACTTTAAGCACGATATGAATGACATCCCCATCGTGTCTTTCCAAAATCTAGACACACACAGTCTAGGATGTCTTGATAAGTTTCTAGATTTAGAAAGTAACTTTTCCAGAAGGACAATAAACTTGTGCACAAAGATCCTGAGCTCCATGAAGATAAGCTGTGTTCCGTTTGGAGTAGGAAAAAGTGTCCTATACAGAAACACCTTTGGCATAAACTTTAACTGAGGCCATAGTTTGGGCAATTCTTCCATAGCATGTTTTAAGCATAGTGTTAATTTAATTCTAGATTATTGGCTACGGAGGAAATGTTTCATCTATCATTTTCATCTGATTGGATATGCAGAGGATATATAGCTTTAAAGAGTAGAACCGGCGTACCATTGCTATCCTGTTAAAGCAACACCAGCCAAATGGTGTTTTCCAAAGAGGGTAGAAAGCATCTGTTTGTAACGATGTGGTTGTTCATTCTTCAACTTAGCAGCTGTTGTATGAGTGTAGAGCCGACCTGGGCATTTTACAGCCTGCAGGTTGTATGCAACCCTTTGGTTGACTCTGACCGGCATGCAAACATATATTCAATCATGCGCGGTTGTTTTTTAACGTCACGCGTCGGTATGTAATTGATGCGTATTACTGAGTTGACATTGTCGTAAGCAGATTACAAGTGTCAAAACGATGTAAAATGTCAAAAAAAAAAAAAAAAAAGTAGTTTCTGAATGGCAGGTTTTTAAAAAGGCTTAGACTATAAAAACTTGAATGATGTTGAAATGGCGTTATTCTTATTTTACTAAGTAATAAATGAATAATATTTCTGAATTTGCTAAACTAATGTCTCTCTCTCGCTCTCTCTCTCTCTCTCTCTCTCTCTCTCTCTCTCTCTCTCTCTCTCCCTCTCCTGAAATCAACCGTATTGATTTTGTTTTAGTTTTTATCTTTTTTTTTTCCTTAGTGTTTTATTTCTTTCTTCTCTTGCGCAGTAATACTTAATCTATTGTTAATCATGGTTGCTGTTATATCTGAAGGATACAGGAAGTGGTCTAGCATTGTTTATTTTTCTTTCTTCGTTTTGTACTTCCTGCAGTATATGGGTTGCGTTGAGGTGCTGCAATCAATGAGGGCGCTGGACTTCAACACCAGAACTCAGGTTACCAGGTAAAAATGTGTGGGTTTTTTTTTTTTTTTTTTTAATTCAAATGCATTAGGTTTAGTACATGCATATGATATGAGTGCAGACATAATGCTTCTATGGTGGATAAAAGGACTCCCCTTTGATTAAATATTAATCTTGTGCTCTCAATGGCTTTTTCTCCTCATGTTGTGGTCAGGGATGGAGAGGAGGGATCATGAAAGGGAGGCAATAAGATCTTCCTCTTTTTTTTTTTCAATTCTCTTTTATTATGCTTTAACATCGAATGTGCATGTATCCGATCCACTGAGGGGAAACGTAGCCATTTGAATCACATCCACTCAGGCATTGCTGCCACATAGTCTTATTATGGAAGCATCTAAAAGCCTCTGGAATCTTTGTGGTTTCTCCTATTTTGTTTAGTTGTCCAGCCATACAAGCGCTATTTGTATAGTGCTAAAGTCTGAGTCTTTAGTTATGAAGAATTATGCAAACCTGATCCTGTTTTCAATTTTATTGCCAAATAATGGAGCGAGCGTGCGAGAGTGAGCATGCGAGAACGAGAAATGAGTGAGACAGACAAAAAGGAGGGGAAAAGAAAGTAATAGACTGAAAGAAAAAAAGAGACCGAGAAAACAGACTGACTGACTGAAAGGATAGACAGACTGACTGACTGACTGAAAGAATAGATGAACGGACGGCTTGACTTACTGAAAGGATAGACGAACTGACTGACTGAAAGGACGGACTGACTGAAAGGACGGACGGACTGACTGGACGGACGGACTGACTGAAAGGACAGACAGATGGACAGGCGGACTGACTGACTGAAAGGACAGACAGATGGACTGACTGACTGGACGGACGGACTGACTGACTGACTGAAAGGACGGACGGACTGACTGAAAGGACGGAAGGACGGACGGACTGACTGAAAGGACGGAGGGACGGACTGACTGAAAGGACGGAGGGACGGACTGACTGAAAGGACGGAGGGACGGACTGACTGAAACGACGGACGGACTGACTGATTGAAAGGACTGACTGACTGACTGACTGACTGAAAGGGCAGACTGATTGAAAGGAGAGACGGACAGACTAATTGAAAGGAAAGATGGACAGACTGATAGAAAGGAGAGACGGACAGACTAAAGGAAGAAGAAAGAAGGGGATAGATAATCTAATCTTGTGTGTTAAATCTAGAAATGAGGAAAAATCACGATGTATCTTTTTGTTAAGTAATGCGATACTACACACAATGGTACCACACACACACACACACACGCAATGTCTGCACTTTTCATGTTGATCCTGTGTGTTTCAGGGAGGCCATCTCAGTGGTGTGTGAAGCGGTACCAGGTGCCAAAGGAGCTCAACGTAGACGGAAGGTAAACACTAAGCGCTTTCAACAATCATTTTCAACAGGCATTTAATCAGCCGTCCTTTCTGGTGCTGATACAGCAGCCGACGCAAACACTATCTCTAAGTGTTACACAACAGTGTTAGAAAAGACTCCCAGACGGAAACAAGTCCGCCATGGTACTAAAAAACACTGTTCTTTAGAGGAACAGTGTTAAATAACATTGACATCACAATCGGACAAAAACAAGAAACGGATATGTTCTGCAAAGAAATCATCAATGAATGCAGCAATGCTTATGCTCCATGTTTAGAGTTTGCTCTCGGGCACGCTCTGTATTTTTGGTCTTTTTTATGCGCTCACTGCTAAATTTTTGTGGCTGTTTGGGTCAAGCTGACCATGTCTATGCATACAGAGAATAAACATATGGCAGAGAAACCAGACAGATTCTGATCCAGACACTCCCACTCCGCTGCCTTTGCTTCCCGCAGATGTCTTTCGATTGCTTTGCGTGCAGTTTACCAGTGCAAACATTTTGTTGAAACATTATAATTAAATTTTGTAGTTTCTTTAATAAGTTGTGTAATGACTACAGTCATTTTCTCTGCAACTTCTTCTATTCGTTATCTCGAGGGGAAAAAAAAATACGGCCTGTCAACAGTCACACTAGTAGTGCTGGAATGATTCCTAAATGATTCAGAATGAAGTGTGAATTTAAATAAGTTAGCAATGGTGCGAGTTTGTGTGGCCATGAAACTAGTGTGTTCCAGATCATTCCTTCATTCATTTGTTCATCTTCTACCCTGCTGATTCCCTAAATCGCTGTCACTGGGTCTGTTGGACCAACATAGGTTGAAAGGCAGGAGTACACCCTGGACAGGTCGCCAGTCCATGACAGGACCACACATAAACGAACAACCACAGTGACCCAATCTACACTATGATCACTGTTCCATTCATGCTGTTGCATCAAGACCTAAGCCAGAAAAGCGCGTTATGTAATGCCGGTTTTCATCACCGGTTTGATCTTTTTTTTTTTATTTATTTATTTATTTTTTTTATTCATTCTCTCTTCATCTTGATCTCTCTGTCTCTCCTGTCTTTCTGTTTCTGTCTCTCTCTTTGTCTCCAGCCTACAGCTCGGTGTCTGACCTCTATCCTGGGAAAAAGTAACCTTCGGTTTGCTGGAATGACAATCAACCTTACCGTGTCAACCAACAGCTTAAATCTACAGACAACCGACTGCAAACAGGTCAGATGCTAGTCTACTTAAAAAAAAAAAAAATGCTGGTGGAGGCAGCAGAGCCAATGTTGGTCATCTCTTTCTAGGCCATAGTTCATGTTGATATTTCACCATTACGTTCAAATGTTTTATTTCAGAATCATAATAAACTAATTTCTATAAAGGTTTTCTGTTGGAATGTGACTGTGGGGATTTGATTATTCAGCTACAACAGTAGTATTGAGATCAGACACTGATGCTGCAGGAGGAGGTCTGGGTTTCTGTTGTTGTTTCAGTTCATCCCAAAGGCATTCAGCGGGTTTGCTTCAGAGTCGGGGATCTTTGCAAAACATTTGAGTTCTTCCACTCCAACCAGAACACATCATGGAGCTCAGGGGCTTTATACACAGACGTATTATCAAGTCAAAACAGTGTTTTATGCAGCATATATTCTACACAACTTTGTGCTTCCAAATGTATAACAGATTAGGGTGTGGAACTACATGGGCTTCATGGTTAGCTGTCCAAATACTTGTTACTGATGAACCTTTAGTTTGTTTTGCAGTTGCTTGGAATTGTTTTCTAATTAAAAGGCAAGTCTACACGAGTATTTGCATACTCATGAATAAAATCTTGTCCCAACCATATACCGTCTGTAGACTTAATTGGCTTATTTATGGTTATAACTATAGGTAGTGTTACATGAATCTCACTGATTAAATTTAAAAGTATAAAAAGTGCTGTACTTCCTGTAAATTTGAATTTGTGGAATATACAAATCGATGCCTTAAAGCAAATTTGGCAGGATTCATGCGCTGTTTGTAGTGGATCTTCATAAAACGCATTCAAAGCAGGCACACATCGAGGCAGATTAGTTTACCAGTGAGACAGAAACTGATTGAATGTCTGTAGTGTCTCACTTGCCAGTTGTGAATCACTGGTATAAATGGATGCATCTGATCCATAATGTCTGCTATTTTAAAACCCTAGACTCTCTCACACACACACACACATTGTGCCCAACCTTTTTTCCCCCCTCGCCTTCATTGTTGCCACTTTCACATCCCATATCTTTGCCCCAAGCATACTCTCTCTCTCTCTCTCTCTCTCTCTCTCTCTCTCTCTCTCTCTCTCTCTCTCTCTCTCTCTTTCTCCTTCTCCCTTTCTCTGTCTTCACCCTTTTGTCTCCTTACAGATTATCGCCAATCATCACATGCAGTCCATCTCTTTTGCATCAGGAGGAGATCCAGTGAGTCCCACATCCTTTTTTTTTTTTTTTTTTTTTTTCTCTTTATCTCTCCTGACTTCTCTCCTACCACCCTGTGTTTTGCCCTCATCCCATGTTGTTTCTCCTCCCTGCTAGTGACGAATAAAATCTCATGCAGCTCAAAGTTAACTTTCCTCACTTTCTCTGCTGCCCTTTCTTCAATTTGTACTTTTCTACAAACTAAACCCGCGTTGCTATAAGTATATCCACTTCCTTACCACCTTCTCTCGATTTTAGGATACGGCAGAATATGTAGCCTATGTAGCCAAAGATCCTGTTAACCAGAGAGGTAAGTTCCCTGGAAATGCTTCCTGTCTTTATTTTAGGCAGTTTAGCAACTGTGTCGCCCAGGAAGCTGTGACTGCTTACAAAAAATTGCTAATTAAAATATGTATTAATCATCTTTTTAGTATCGAAATTAAAGATTTCAGGTATCTTACATGTTATATCAGACTTTTATAACAGACCATTTATTCAGATGTTTTGACTTCCTGAATGATAGCTTGTCACATTCTGGAGTGTTCAGAAGGCCTGGCCCAGGAGGTGATCAGTACGATTGGACAGGCCTTTGAGCTACGTTTCAAACAGTATCTGAAGAACCCCCCTAAACTGGTCACCCCACATGACAGGTGTGTAAGTGTGTGAGGCTCTCTAGTGTCTCTAGAGTGAGTGAACAAATGCGAGTGTGTGAGAGGTGTGTGTGCTTACGCATGCTTGTTTGGTAAGCAGTAAATTACAGTGCGGCTGTAGACTCGACTGCATGTTCACACAAGACTGTTTGTTCGAACATGTAAGTATGATGAGTAGGGCCTACTGTGTGGGGCCTGATGTTTTAGCTATGGACTCCAGACATTATAATCAAGTCTGACTCTTACATTTAGATTTATTAGCCAAGACCAAAATTAGGCGTCAGCTATTCTGGTAGACTTTTGGGGGAAAAATAGGCTTAATTACTGCTTGTTTCTCCTAACAGAACCATACAATCATACCAATACTCTGTCAACATGACATGATTGGGGCAGGGGTGGCTGTTACCAGAAATCCCAATTGCTCACTTGTAAGTTGATCTTGATAAGAGTGCCTGCCAAATGTAAAATACTAAAGATGCTGAATTGGCAATGGATATTGAATATCTTGGTGTTGCCATGTAGACATGTAAATCCATGTGCCTTTTTCTGAAGACACGGAGATGGCGTTTGGTAAAAATGTTTGGGCCTGTGATTTCTGCTTGCAGCTATTATTATTATTATTATTATTACTACTACTATTTTTTTTTTTTTTTTTTGTCCTTCGGCAGCTCCCTTTAGGGGTTTCCACAGCGGATCCCCCTCACGTGATCCGCACTTTTGACTCGCCAGGGTTTTACACTGGATACCCTTCCTAACGCAACCCTTCCATTTATCTGGGCTTGGGACCGACACTAAGGCTGCACTGACTTGTGCCACCATAATGGCTGGGATTTTATGGGCAATTTAGACTCACCAATCCGCCTAATGTGCATGTTTTTAGACAGTGGGAGGAAACCGGAGTACCCAGGGAAAACCCTTGCAACCTCATGCTTGTAGAACATGCAAACTCCGCACAAAAAGACCGGGAATTGAACCCGGTACCTTCTTGTTGTGAGGCGATGATGCTAACCACTGCGCCACCAGATTGTTATTATTCTTATGCAGCAAATAACTAATCCCAAGCACAGATAACAAATCAATTTAGCAAACAGACAATTAGCCTCCCACTCGTGCACTCTCTCATGCTTTTCTATTGCTCTCTCTCCGTCTTTTTGTGTCCCAGGATGGCTCCTTTCGATGGCTCAGCATGGGAGGAGGAGGAAGAAGACTTTGCCCCTCCCCCAGAAGTTCCGTACTATAATAACTTTCCTGGGAAACAGCCGCCCCCAGGAGGCCTGGTGGACATGAGAACTCGTCCTGGCCACAGCACAGGAGTCACTCTTGTGAGATCCTCTGTTCTGTTTGATGTCTGTTGTGTTCCATTTCCATGTAATCCATACACCAGCTGAAACTTGTCTGGAGCTAAAATGGCAAAAAATAGATTTGATCTGTACATGTAGTACTTATTAAGAAAGTCTGAAGAGTATTCAAACGGACACCTTGTTAATTAAAAGAAAAGCTGGTTCCCTGTGGAGTCCCACTCACATTGCAGCTGTCTGTAGTTGGCTATAACTAGTCAAAAATATTTCCAGGCTTTCTAAGTACCCCACAGTGCCCAACATATAAGCTAGAAAGTATTAGTCAATTAATAAGCAGTAACTTTTTTACGGTTACCATTTTCGGTTACCATGTTACTTGCAGTCTAGTTTTCCTTCCTTTTTACTCAATGTGGCTTCAAAGATTATATCAATATGCTGAACCGGCACAACATTATGATCACTTGCTTAGTATTGTTTGCCCCTCACTTGCTGCCAGAACAGCCCTGACCTGTTGAGGCGTGAACTTTACTTGATCCCTGTAGACATGCTGTGCACCAAGATGTTAGCAGCAGATCCTTGATGTCCTGTAGTTTGTGTGATGTTTCACACATGCTCAGACAGATGCTTGAGATATGGTGAATTTGGAGTCAACAGGTCAACCATTCCTACCCCATTTTCATAGCTGATCCTGCTAAAAAGGCCACGGCCGTCAGAGAAACGGAGTACGTGGTCTGCAAAAGTGCTGAAGTAGGTGACGTGTCCGGTTAGCCAAACGCATTTACATTTATCTCTTTTATACATTTGAAAAATAGGGGCTTAAGTCGACTAGGTTGGCAACTCTGATCTTCCAATTAGCAGGCCAGTATGTTAACCACTGTGTATCCCACCTCTCCAAAGTAATATTCACATACATTACTAGATACAAGGTTTCCCAGCAGAACATTGCCCAAAGCGCCAGACTGCCTATACCGGCACCCCCCCACCCTTTCCACCACATTGCCTTCCCTGTCAAACGCTCTCACATCATCAAAATGTTTATTTGCTGCCTAATATATTCCACCCACTGACAGGTGCAATGACGAAAGGGTAACTGGTGTTATTCGCTCCACTTCACTGGTCATAATGTTGTGCCTGATTGGTGTGTATGTAGGGAAACAGACACAGGTAACTCACACCGTTTAGGATTAGATAAATGTACCATCACATATATGGAGGAAGGAGTTATTCTAATAATTCAAGAGCTCCTGGAATATCAACCGCATTACTACCAAGCATTACATGTTTTTTTACAGTCACTAAAACACCCAAACACTGTTCCAGCATGGCAATGCAACTGTGCACAAAGACCCTGAACATATGGTGGTTTTACGGTTTATCTCAGAAACGTGCATGTTTAATTTGCTGTTTCTTTCTTTATGTATGCAGCCGTATGGACAGCCTGGAATAAATGATATTCATAAGCAGCCTTTGCCCCCACTACCAGGTCAGTATCTGTTACTTTGTTTTCTTTTTCTGTTGCCATCACTACCCTTTAAACACTTCCTGCATGTGCAGCATTGCTTTGAAGGGTATTAATGTAATGACTGCTTCTGCTGTATTTCTTTCTCTCTCACACACACACACACACACACACACACACACACACACACACATACAAACTGCCTGCCTCTCCATATTTTATTAAGTGGGAGCAAAAGAAGGTGGCCTGTTTGATGACCCGTCATATGTCAACGTGGATAAATCCCGCCCCCAAGTGGCCGCAGCAAACGGCAATGCTCACAGAGATGCTTTCGATATGAGTGAGTAAAATGAACGGTCTTGTTGAAAAGTTGAAATGATTGGTCAAAGCGTGTAACATTGCTCTGCTCACTATTAATGATATTTATTAACTAGTTCATATGGAATTATATATCAGATATGTGAAATTTATAAGAATCAGCATTTTGTCATTTTAGTTAAATTTTTTATTCTGTTGGGAGATTAAGTTACACAATGAAAGAATATTTAGAACAGATCATTTTAAGCTTTTTGTTTGGTATTACCCTAAAAAAGACAAATAAAAAGAAAGGCGAGTAAAAGAATATGTTCAGTTCAGGAAAAGAACTGATCCTACCTAAAAACAGGGAACTCTTTCATAGTAGTTCCACATAAATTAAAACTCTAAATGTTTAATTATAGGGGCGGTACGGTGGTGTAGTGGTTAGTGTGGTTGCCTCACACTATGAGGGTCTTGGTTTCCGAGGAAAGGGGTCATTGTGTGCAGAGCATGTTTTTTCCGGGTACTTTTCCTCCCACAGTCTAAAAAATGTTTTCTATAGGAATAACCCCATAACCATGAAGTCATGATGGGAATATTGTATGTGCAGTGGAACAGTGTTGTTGTGGTTGAAGAAGAAAAATCTTCATACTACATTGTATTATTGTTAATATTTCTTTTATCTGCAGAGCCATTTGATGATGCCCTGAGCGTGTCGGCCACAGTGCCACCTCTGGCTCAGCAGCTACAGAATGAACCCTGGTTTCATGGTCCCCTGAGCCGCAAAAAGGCTGAGAATTTGCTGAGCAAAGATGGCGACTTTTTGGTGCGTGAGTCAGGAACCACACAAGGACAGTATGTGCTCACAGGCCAGCAGGGAGGCCAGCCTAAACATCTTCTGTTGGTAGATCCAGAAGGAGTGGTAAGAACAAAGGGCATGTAGTGGCTAAAGAAGAAATCACTTGTAGGGCGGGAAAGGGATGATTAATTTGCAAGGTTTTTTGCATGTTCACCTGCTTGCTAAGACATATGACGTTTCCAAGTTCTTTTAAAATGCGGTTCATCTGTTGGGAGATTTTAAACAATAAAAACCAAACGTAACTTTAAAGTTAAACAAATATTAAAAAATTAAAAATAAATCTCAATATGTACCAGTCTGAGTATAAAGGACTGTGGGTTATCTGGCATTTCCTGGATGTATTGTTGTTGTGTTAGTATAAAAACAGCACTGGAAATGCCTTTACTAAATGTTATAAATAGAGAAGCCTCAGGCGCCTGAGACTTCTGATGCAGAGGGCATACAGGATTTCGTAAGCCACCCATGATTGGTTGGAACCTACACCATATTGAAGAAAACCAACTTTGATTGTTTGCCTAACATGTCAGTCAAATCCTAAAAGCTGATTTGACCTACAGACATTCTGCTTTCACTCTGATTAAGTACAGTAAGAGTTAAATTCTTTGCATCTGAAATGGAGATTTTCTCCGTATCATTCGTTTCAGAACCTCTCGAGATGCCTTGTTTACACAATGCTCTTCTTCATAAAACATACATTTCCGGATGTCCACAGTTACAAGGCTCTTCTCCGTTGTCTAAAATTAGACATGGCAACAAGCTCTTTGCTGAAGCACCAACAGGCAATACAAATGTTCTGCTTTTCCAACACATGTTCTGCAGAAAATTTGGGTTACTCGTAACCCACTTGCGCAAATAATTCAATTCACTTTCTGTGTGAACACGGCAATCCGACAAGTGGCTGGGTGATATTATCTGGACATATGTCTGTGGATAGGATTTACCTTTGTAGATAGTTAAAACCCAAACATAATTCGGTTCTGTGAGGTTTTGTCTGTCCTGAATCTGTAAAATTTACATTATTATTTATTTATTTATTTTTTTACAAAAGCTACTAAACCAGGATTTTTGTCTCATGCTTAATCTTTTTTCTTTCTGTAGGTCCGTACCAAAGACCATCGTTTCGAGAGTGTCAGTCACCTGATCAGTTATCACATGGACAATCGGCTGCCGATCGTATCCGCCGGTAGCGAGGTGTGCCTACAGCAGCCAGTGGAACGCAAAGCCTAAGTGTCACTCACACTTGTTCTCCTGCCATGATGTCTTCATCCTTCTCAAACTCCTGCTCTTTGACTTT
The DNA here is from genome assembly GCA_026260255.1 of Pseudolaguvia tuberculata. NCBI lineage: Eukaryota > Metazoa > Chordata > Actinopteri > Siluriformes > Sisoridae > Pseudolaguvia > Pseudolaguvia tuberculata. The sequence continues at coordinate 15,111,502 of JAOTRA010000035.1, read as the reverse complement.
TTCATAGACTGTCTTGCTTATTTCCACAGAGAAGATGAGCAACAAAACTGAGCTTACTGTGTCAATTCATGATAAAGATTGGAAGTGATGCGATCATTGACGCATGTATCAAAAAAACAAATCTACAGCCTTCAGATTGAGCTGTGAGAATAAATGCGAGACTCTAATAGGAGAAAAAATGAGCCGGAAAAAAAAAAAAAAACCCAACAAAAGGTGTGATATGATGTCACTTTCCCTACAAAAGAGAGCTGGGCATTCAAGCTGAAATATCTCTCAGTACCACTCCAAAGAAAATTTACTGGAAAAAAAAAGAGGTGAAGTGAATCAGATCCCTGAAAGGACGTTAATTAGGTTTCCTTTATTGGTTTACTCACTTCTAGGCTGTTGGTTTGTTTATGCAGAATCATCGCATAGAGATGCAGCACACAGCCAGTCATAGATGATGATGATGTCATAAAGTAGGTCTATATTACACTAGTGGAAAGTCATTCAGTCTTTCTATTCAGTAGATTTATAAGAATTAACATCAGCTTCAGAATAAAGTATTTTTAACTGATAGATACCATCTAAGCTAATAAGAATTTTGCTTCAAATCCATCTGAGGAGTTCTTCTGAAACTCCCGTTAAACATTTGAGTGTCTCAAGTCCACATATCAGTCTATATGCAAAAAGGAATAGATTATATACTCTTGATTATAGATATAAATAAAAATGAAAGTGACCTATTTACTTACATTAAAACTAAGCTGAGGACCTTTTGAGGAACAGATATCAGGAGCAAAAGAAAGATAACACACACCCGAAACCTTGCGATCTGCAAAGAATGGACTAAAGGAGAGAGACCCCAGTGTGACCGACTGTTTGCAGAAATGCTCCAAGCTTTAACGGGACACAAGCAGAGGGGAATTCCAGTCAATCCTCACCAAAACACGTCTTAAAGAGAACGTCCTGTTGTAGTGATTTATTTCCACATTCAACAGCACCTGTATTATAAACTCTATTTTTTTTTTTTATGCTAAAAATTTTAGATTTACATGTGTTCGCTTTGACAATCTCTCCATCTGTATTTGAGTTGAAGTTTTCAAGTGAAGAGACTCAAAAGCGTGTAAGGAGGCCGGACGGTTAAAACAAAATGTAGATCAAGATGCTAAAATTGATGCATACGATGCAAATCACTCTTTAATCTCTGAATTGTTTGCCATGGATTCCTGATCCTAATTGAATTGTGCCTTTTCACTTTACCAAGCCACATCATTAGGATGCAGTTGAAAGTAAAGCTGGAAACTGGAAAACCTTCTTTTTTTTTTTTTTTCTTCTTAATCGTTTTGCTGCCAAAAAGGATCCACACCCGTGTAGTTCAGTTTGTTCCAGATTATAAACGATGACAATCTTAGTTGTTGTTTTGCACGTTTTTTTTATTTCTTTTTAATCCTGCTGATAAACAATATTTGTGTTTTTATTGTCGTGCTGTGACGTAATGAAAACCTGTTGCCTGGCTTGTGATTACCTGCTTAAAAGTAGTGTACATAGATAAATATCAGTGTTCACAATTCTCATCCAATCATACGCAGACTGGACAAGGCCAGACGGGAGAATACAATTGTAAAAGGATGCCAGTCAGATTTTTTCATTATTCAGATTTCTTTAAGCTTCTCTATGTAGTTCAGGGGTTGAGTTTAGCTTCAAATGGGAAAAAACAACTATTATTGGAAACCTCATCATCATAACTGTGGACTGGATCAGTACGAGGCATAAATGGGTGAATATCAGACGGAGAGCGCTGATGGGTAGGATAAGTTTACACTTGTCTGTGGTTCAGTTTGTTTTATGGGTGTCGTCCCGAATGTTGAGGGCAACTTTATCTGCACAGTCATTCATTGGTGGTGCATGGAAACCCTCTTAACGCTTTTCAGTCTTTGTGTTACAGTGTCAGTGTTTTCCTCAATTAATGAGATATATACAGTATATTTTATTTCCTAGGCCAAAGGTTTATTTTTGCCTTACCAGCAAAAGACTTTTATCATGTTTATCATTTATTTTAGTATGCCTTAATTGTTCTTTTTTGGGGGAGGGGGGGTTACATGTTTACATATGTATCTGGATCTATGGATTGCATATATAAATGTGTTATCAGACAATTCAGATGATGTGTGTATTTGGGTGTTTTCCCCCCTGTTCATTTTTAGTTTCTTCACATTTTGACATGAAGTTCACATATGTGGACACAGATCTAAATAGGTATTCTATAAAACATGCACTATTTGGCTGATGTTGATACCTTTTGTACATAATCCATTTTTATTCAAAATGTGCTGGCATAGACTCCATCAGACCCCTGTGACCCCGAGTTAGGGAATAAGCGGGTTCAAAGATGAATGAATGAATCTTAGCACAAAGTCTAAAGCACACATTTGTCCAGGACGTCTTTGTATGTTGTATAACATGATCCCTTCACTCGACCTAAAAGACTCGAGCAATGGTCCAGCCTATCCATACCTCTGAGATCCATGAAGACCATACCATGTTCGAGTATCAATAGAAGAACTCGAGTGTTCTGCACACTGTTTGTATGAACTGGAACATTTCACTTATTAATGTAATAATAATTATTAATGTAATAAGATCTGAAATAGGATGTTTGATGGTAAAAAAAAAAACAACAACAAACAAACATGGAAACAGTGGTTAGCTGTCCCAATACATTTGTTACAGGTCAATTGTTTAAATTAATATATGATCTCGTTTAAGGGTAGTGGTTAGCACGTTCACCTCACAAAAAGAAGGTCTCTGGTTCGATTCCCGTGGCCTTTCTGTGCAGAGTTTGCATGTTCTCCCTGTGCTTGTGTGTACATTAGGTTGCTTTGGTGATTCTAAATTCCCATAGGAGTGAATGTGTGTGTGTGTGTGTGTGTGTGTGTAGTTGTTTGTCTGTGTGACCCTGTGATGGACTGGCGACCTTTCTAATAGAGTGCAACCCTGCCTCTCGTCCTATGTGCGCTGGGATAGGCTTTCAGCAGACACCTGTGACCCTGAATTAGGGAATAAGCGTGTTAGAAAATGAATGAAAGAATGATCGGATTTAAGTCGTTTTTCCCCGTTTCTAAAAAAGTTCAATACTTCTGGTGGAACTCATTAGCTAAAATTGCTACTTGTTACTTTGTAAGTTTGGTATAAGTTCTGTTCCATTTTTGTAAACATCCTACTTACATAGGAAAGAACAGAACAATGGGGGTATTTAAAGCTTTTGCACTAGTCATGAAATATTATACAGTGGTTGCCCTACCTTCCTAAATCACATTTGAACAAAAGCCACTAGTTCCAGTAAAGGCAGAATGGACCTAGTCGGGTTGGGTAAATGTTTTAAAGGGGGTGGGGGGTCTGGATTGTTTCCTAAAACAAATGAGAAACAAAAGGGGAACAATATGGAGATTTAAGAGCTTAACTGGGCTACAGTAGACGCTCAAAGAATAGTAAAAAAAAAAAAAAAAAAAAGTTCATGGTACACTGGTATGTTCCAGAGTTAAACATAACACCGGGGCAGAAAAATATTAGTCTGGGACTAGGTGTGTAGAGATCACAAATATTGAAAGGGTAGAAGAAAGTCACACGTTTTGAGCTCCGTTACAGCATCACACTGGGGAATTTTATCACACGGTATCGAAAGCAAGCCTTTTCCACCTTTCGATATTTACTTACCTATTTTTTCCACCGGTCTTCAACGGGGAATCGGTATAGGATGCATCCTCAGCGCCCCCTAGCTGTGCCGCTGGCTGGACCAGTTTCGATGGGCCAGAATCTGAGAAACCTGGCTTACAGTTACGGGCGTGATAAGAACCTGCTGGGAAGAAACGTCACCTATGGTGTTATCCAGACGTTGAAAGAGTGTCTGTACTTCCTGCTCTGCTGCTGGTGCATAAAGGAGATCCTGGACTGAAACAATGGAAACAGAATCCCGGATGATTTCAGAAGGTTAGTGAAACCTTTTTTTCACACCTTTTTACATCTTTACTTGTTAATAGCATTGTAAGAGATGCGCGTTATACATGTATACTAAGCGGGCGGGGCACTATGGTCTAAAACATTGGATTCTGTAAAGGGTATCTGTGTGGAATGCAGGGCACATGTTGGACCTTTGTGGGGTTAGGTGTAAGCTAACCACAATTATGACTGTCCCTCCTGGGACTTGCCAGTAGTTGGTCTCACACTGGGCTGCCCACTTATAGTGAGGTAATGTGTGGTAGTCAGTTTTTTTTACATAAAACTTTGGACGTTATCTGCCCGTCTGAGGAAATAATATCCTTCTTAACTTCTCTCTGATGGACATTTAGGTCATCAGGACTGAATGACGTTTGCTGACTGCTTACATTTTCTGTAGTCATCAGATTCTGTTCTGTCCTCATAGTAGAAAATGTCTGACAATAATAAAGGAAGAGATTTTATAAAAATCACATAAGTGAAAATGGTTTAATTGGCTACTGAGTGGTGACCATGGATCTATTGAAGAAATGTAAAGCCCCACATGAAAAAAAAAATTGGCACCTTGTAATGTGAGGAAAGGTTCTGATGAAATCTTGGTCCAAGTTTGTTTGAGGATTCAACATGGTGTCTGCGTGCCACACATTAGGAAAGTGTCGTTTAGTCTTAAGTGTAAAACCTCTCTATAACTCTACCACAGGGGGCATTTGTATTTGGGTGTATTGTCTCATACAGTCAGGAGTCAATAAAGGAGTTTCAAATAAAATATGCTGATAATCTATTGAATCATTCACATGCTTATTGCCTATTTCGGGATTACTGGGTCTGCTGTAAAAGCACAGATAAACCCTGGACAGGTTGCCAGTCCATCACAGGGCCACGCAGACAAACAACCACACACACTTATACTCACTCCTAAGAGGTAATTACCAATCAACCGGATGTACGTGCTATGGGAGGAAACTGCAGTACCCGAAGAAAACCCACACAAGCATGGAGAGAACATGCAAACTCCACACAAAGACCTTCTGCCTGCGAAACAAACCCCAGACCTTCTGGTTGTAAGGCGACCGCACTAACCACTACGCTGCCGTGTTATGTATGTTGCCATCAAATAAAGCATTAAATATGTCTCATTTGTCCAGTTTTCTAATAGTGTGTTTCGGGTCCATCCTGCTGCCTTTCAGTCATCTGGCCAGGATTCCCACAAGGCCACCTCCTTGGACACTGGCATACCTTTGCTCTAAAACCCTCAGGTAAACTAGAGAGAAGGTTGCAACCAGACTAAAGTAGTAGCTTCAAAGACAAATAGACCAGGATGCAGAAAAGCTTTTAACATGTCTGGGGCAAAAGCCAAGCACTAAAGCATGGTGGACAGGACTTTATCACCAAGAAGCAATTGCCATCAGAAACACTGTTTAAACTCTTATCCAGAGGCTGGTATGAGAGATTGCCCAAGTACCTCTACCACAATGGTAAACTCTTACTGAAAATAAGAAATCTTAGCAATAGTGGGGCTTTCCTTCACTACAAGAAGGTCCCGGGTTCGATTCCCAGACCGGGCTGATCTTTCTGTGCAGAGTTTGCAAGTTCTCCCCACACTTGCAGTTTCTTCCCACAGTCCAAAAACATGCAGATTAGGTGGATTGGTGATTGTAAATTGGCCATAGGAGTGAATGTGTGTGTGTGTGTGTGTGTGAATGGTTGTTTGTCTGTGTGTTGCCCAGCAATGGACTGACGACCCGTCCAAGGTGTACCCCTGCCTCTTACCCTATGTGAGCTGTATAGGCACCAGCAGACCCCCAAGACCCTGAATTAGGGAGTAAGTGGGTAATATGAATGAATGAATGAATGGGTCTTTCCCTAATGACGTTTGACCATGACCCCACATGTGGTATTCCGGTCCAGAGGAAATAGATCCGCCAAAGAAAACTAGAGCTTGACATTGTATCACCACATCAGCATCTGATTGCCTGATTTAATCTGTGTAGATCTGGAATTAAACGCACCCCACTTTCTTCTTGGGAATGATGAAGTATTCGCTCAAAAATCCAGATAGAACGAGCAAAAATGTCGTTACTTCCTTACATGATCGGAGGCTGCTCAGAGCCTCTGAGTAGACACCTGTGATGTAGCTGAACAACTGGTCCTGTTCTGGGTGAGCCACATGGTTATCTTAGGAGATGAGCTCTGCATCATCTTTTCTGTAATAAAAGTGCAGATAAAACTATTTGTCTGTCCTGCTTTAATATGAGTTTATTACTCTGTGATTAATGCAGTATGATGAAATCTAAAACTTTCTCACATGGGATATAATTCTAAATAAAATGGAAAGACTGGAGTTCAAATCCCTTGAGTAAGACCCTTAACCCCCAATTGCTCAGTTGTAAGTTGCTCTGGATAAGAGCCTCTGCCAGATGCCGTAAATGTGAATGTAATATATTTACACTTGATTTTCACATTAAATGTATTATTTGGAGAACGGCGCAGTGGATAGCACAGTCGCCTCACAACAAGAAGGTCCCGGGTTCGAATCGGAATCGAAGTTTGCATGTTATCCCCACGCTTGCGTGGGTTTCCTCCGAGTGCTCTGGTTTCCTCCCACAGTCCAAAAACATGCAGTTCGATTCTTTCTTCTTTGTCCTTCAGCTGCAAACTCCACACAAAGACCCCAGAATCGAACCCGTGAACTTCTTGTTGTGAGGTGTGTGTGTGTGTCTGCGTGTCTGTGTGTGTATGGTTGTTTGTCTATGTGTTGCCCTGTGATGGACTGGCTACCTGTCCAGGGTGTACCCCCGCCTCTCGCCTATGTGTGCTGGGATAGGCGCAGCAGACCCCCGTGACCCCGGAATCGGGAATAAGTGGGTAAGAAGATGAATGAATGTATTATCTGGTTTAAAATTTAAAAAAAAAAATTATTACCTTTTAAAAATCCATTAAATGTGTATTAAATAGTAATCATTTTAAATAAGTTCTTAATTTTAAATCTGTTAGGCGCAGGTCTGAAAAGGGACCACTTATACTACATTTGGCGAAAGTTTGTGGTGAGCTGAAGACCAGATCCATATGTGGTTTCTCTCCAAACTGTTACTATAAATATGGAAAGACACATTTGTTCTGCAGTTGGAAAACCCCTGAGCTCCATAAACACATTCTAGGTTATTATTAGAGTGAAAAAATAAAAAAAACCTGCCCCAGACCTTTTTACCTGTCATTAGTGTCTGATCTCACTAACACTGTTGGAGCTGAATGAAGAGATATTTCACATTCAAGCACAACATTGCAGTAAAAAAATTCTTACTAGAAGCCTGGACCTTCATCTAGTAGCAAAATGGGAATAAATCTGGAATAATGGAATGGATGGAATGTGTGATGTTCATAGAGTGTATATAGAGATCTATAGAGCAATGAGAGGTCGTTGAAAAAATATTAGTAAACTACTAAGACTGAGACGGTGATTAAAAATATACAAAATATATATATATATATTTTTTAAAAAGGTGTATAGTAAAATAAAAGGACGTAATAAGTGTTCCACTAGATGGCGCTATAGTAAATGAAGGCGGAGAGGAGGTACTTTAAAAGTTGATAGTAAAAGCTGATGAGTAAGTGTTTGGCAAAGTCTGCTAAAGACAATGGAGGGAATTGCTGAGACAATGCGATAGATTGTATATACTTCACTTCTCCTTCTTTTCCAGTGTCTCCGATTGAAGTGTCCTCCGGTAAAGCAGCCCCAAAAAGGACTATTAACCTCATAACTGTTACCCCGGAGGCCATGTCTGCTGTGTGAAAGAAAGAAAAAGCAACTTTGTGGTTATTGCTATCTGCCCTCTTTAGCATACATACCCTTTACATATGCTTGTTTTTGCTTGGATTGGTTACAGAGACGCATCCTCCTTTCCTCGCTCCAAGACACTGATTATACAGTATATTATTGTCTGGATTTTTTGGTGATGTGGTATTATTTTTTTTATCATTATAATTTAATTAAAGAATACATCCCATTCAGTCATCTGCTCATTCATTTCATTGTCTGTCAAATTATTAATTAAATATATCAGCTTAGTGATTTCATATCTTTTCAGGTGTATTAAAATACAGCTGCAGTTAATCCCTAATGTAAATTTAATCCAGGCATCATTTTGATCCAAATTTTTAAGATTTGTTATTTAATTAAAAAGTGGGAAGTACTGGCTTAGTGGATAAAGTGTTTGATTCTCACGTTCACTAAGCAACCATTACGTACCCTTGAGCAATGCCCTTAGACCACAATTGTTCAGTTGTATAAGAGAGAGATCAAATGTAAGTCCCTCTGGATAAGATGGTCTGCCAAATGATGTAACTAAAACATTCACTCCACCTACATGTACCCCCACCACGAGTAAAAAGGTCAGTATAGAAGACATACAGTGAATACATGCTAAAACACATGATTTAACGGACAGCCTTATTCACATTACACTCATCAACTGGTGGTCAAGGGCCTTGCTTAGGGGTCCAGCAGTGAGAATTTGGTGGTGCTGGAAATCAAAGCCTGATCTTCCTCTCTGCAGTCCAACAGCCAGTGGCTACCGCGATACCACTGGCTGGCATGGATGTTGAAGTTGTAGCTAACGTATTAGACCGCTGTTCAGACGTTTTTAGCACCACCCAAACCACCGCTGGGCACCTGAGCAGGTCTTTTCTTTATTTTAATATTTAATGTAATTATATTCTGGAGCTCTTCACCTTAATGCTTTTATACATTTTGCTGTTTTCAAATTATTGGCTGACAAACATTACATTCATTCATTCATCATCTGACAAACTCATTTCCTAATTCAAGGTTAAGGGTATCTGCTGAACAGCAGTAATACAACCTGGACAGGTCACCAGTCCATTGCAGGACCACACACACACTCATATTGACAGTTTAGTATCATCAATAAATCGAATCTACATGTTTTTGGACTGTAGGAGGAAATCGCACTTCTACACCACAGCACATCATTGAGATCATGGCTTTTGTGCACATGGGTATTGCCATGTTTGAATAAGGGTTGATCTTCCAGTGAAAAGAAATCTTAACGCAATTATATAAAGTCATCCAACACAACTGTGTGCATATAACTCTTTAAAAACACTGGAGGAGACGCACTGATAGGAGTGCTGGTACACGGTCTACTACTGGCCATGAAGGGTTAATAGTAAGTAGCTTTTATTTTTGATCTCTGCTGCTGTCAAATGGTTACAAATTATCTGTACTATACCATGTACTCTTTGGTAGTAGTGTGTTGTTCTAACTGGTTGCATCACCACTTCTCCTTTTTTTTTGAAGTTTATGTATTGCAGCGCCACAATTTTGAAGGCATCTGTGATTAAAAGCCTCTTGACTCAAATTTTACTTGTATGCTCTAGTCTAACGCAACTAGTGACTATTAACAAAATGAATGCTTGAATTTGTGCAGGGTAGCGGCGTGCCGTGGCTTAGTGGTTAGCATGGTCGTCTCACAACAAGGAGGTCCTGGGTTCGATTACCGGGCTGATCTTTCTGTGCTGAGTTTGCATGTTCCCCCACACGGTTTCCTCCTGGTTCTCCGTTTTCCTCTCACAGTCCAAAAACATGCAGATTAGGTGGATTGGTGATTGTAAATTGTCCATAGGAGTGAATGTTTGTGTGAATGGTTGTTTGTCTATGTGTTGCCCTGGGATGGACTGGTGACCCGTCCAGGGTGTACCCCTGCCTCTCACCCTATGTGCACTGGGATAGGCACCAGCACACCCCTGTGACCTCGAATTGGGGGAATAAGCATGTAAGATGGTGACTGAATGAACGTGTACAGGTGCAGCATGGTGGCGTAGTGGTTTGACCGGTCACCTTACAACAAGAAGGTCTCGGGTTGGATTCCCGAGCTGAGATATATCTGTGCGGAGTTGCATATTTTCCCTGTGCTTGTGAGGGTTTCCTCCTGATACTCTGGTTTCATCACACAGTCCAAAAACATGCAGATTAATTGACTAAATTGTCCATAGAAGTTTTGTGTATGTGTGCCCTGCGATGCGATGGACTGGCGACCCCTGCCTCTCACCCCATGTGAGCTGGGATAGGCAACAGCAGACCCTGCTGATTTAGGGAATAAGTGGGTAAAAAGATGAATGAATGAATAAATGAATGAATGAATGACTTTGAGCAGGATTGCATACTGAGACTGATTTTTTCCCTACAGCCCAGTGCAAATAAGTCACATGCTGCTATTTGCATAGACTGGTCTATTTTAATCACGTGAACACTTTACTCTAGTTTCGACCTTGCTCAAAAGTCCGGGCACCCCTGCCATGAAGCAAGAAGGATGCATATAGCTTAAAGATAAATCTTAATATCACTGTTTTTTTTTTATTACTACAAGCATGACAAAATGTGTCTTACAAAATATAAGATTGACATGACTTTACAAACCTACTTAATTGTTATTAACTCCTATTCCAGTAAAATAAAAAATTTAAAAAAAAGGTTAGTAATCACACAAGTAGTAGTTGTACAGGATGTTTAATGAATTTCTGGAATAATCCATCTGTGCCTGTCAGTTGTCTTTGTGAATATGTAATGTTTGGCTTTAACGGGTTGCCATTGGTCTATTGTTGTGTCAGAGGGCGGGACGTATGGAAAATGGTCAGCTGTGATTGGCTGTGAGTAGCAGCGATGGAGAAACAAGAGGTTGAGGGTGTAAGTAAGACTTAGACTCGAAGAGAGACTGGAGAAACTTGTGGGCTCTAAAAGATTTCCATCGTCTTGAGGTGAGATTACTTTTCTATCATATTAAATATATAACTTAAATTTCATTATTAACAGTTTTATTTTGTGTAACCTATTTTAATGACTTTTGCATATCCGTCAACTTTCCCTTTATTTCCGGCATGGTGTGCGTGTGTGCGCGCGCGCGTGCGGGGTTTATAACGCGTCTCATTTAGTTGTATAGTACACTAAAGAAACACGGAGAAATATCTAGATATGTTTTTCTTAGTGCGCCTAAAAAGGGCATGTGAGTGTTATTAGGATTCAACATACATTAACGTCAACAAATGAGGACAAATAATTCCCAAAGTTTATAATGTGATGTGGGAAAAACTCTCCGTAATGTATTCTTTCCGTTACGACGCCATATGTAAGCTTTTATTTATAGTGTCCATCTGTTTTAGTGATGACGCTATTGGACATAAATAGCTGACGTCATATGGTGGGTTTGTAAAGATGGAGGTCCGCTTTAAAGTTTAGACCAACTTTTACCTTGTTTGGTCATATTTTTTTTTCTTGAACTCGGAGTTAAAATAAATAATAAAAACGATCACGGAAGTGTTTTTAAAGCTCAGGCCAGATCATGGGATACGAACTGGCAATGTTCTGATCAGTTAAACGCCCTAAAGCTACTGAACAAAATACACTATATTGCCAGAAGAGTTTGGTCACCTGAGCATCATAAACACATGCAATTTAACATCATCTTCCAGATTGATTTCCATTTCCACTGGTTGAAGCTCCAGTCTTCTAGTAAGACCTTCCAGTCCAGTGTTGGGCTCGATTGTGAGACACTAATGTCTGGGAAGGAGGTCTTGGGTAGGTCAGTCACCATTCCAGTTCACCCCAAAGGGGTTCAGTGGTGGTACGATCAGGACTTACCACTGGGGTTTTTTATACACTAACAATAACCAAGCATGTGATAATATAGATCAGGAGCTTTGTGCGCAGGGTCATTGTCATGTTGGAACCGTGTCTGAGTCTCTTAGTTTCTGTAAATGAATAATGTAATACTAATGGCTTCCATATTTGTAGCAACAATTTGGATGATTCTGATGGTCATGTGACTAAAAACGTTTGTGTGTGTATGTGATGTTTGGATATGTTCGTTTTTATTCCCAGTTGTAATAATAGTTTTTCTCTATTTTTTAATCCATTTTAAACTGTACTTATATATTAAGTCAGCTCCGGCAGTGGTGGCTCAATTGGTTTATTGTTGATTGAAAGACCTGTCTGCCAGCTTTGGGTCCTTGAGCAAGATTCGTAACAATTTCTGCTCCAACTTTTTAAGATGGGATATTCTGTAGAATGAACACTTTTTCAATTTAGCAATTCCTCTTCCTGAGCAATTTTTTTGATACAGTATTGTTATCAGAGTGACACAATCTCTACATCAGAAAATATCAACAGCATGATGGTGTAAAATGTTCAGGGTGGAATTAGTGTTTATTGGAGGGGATGACTGGTGCCAGCCAGAGATTTGTTCTAGCCTGTAGTTCAGTTTATCACAGAACACCATTTGTTCATTCACTTGTGGGAGGAAACCATATCAGTACCTGTAGAAAATCCATGCAAAAACTGAGAGAGCATGCAAACTCCACACAGAAAGACCCCTTGCCCGGAACCTTGCTGGGAGGCGACCGTGCTAACCATTGTGCCATAGCGCCACCACCATGTACCCACACTTTGACACAATGTACTTAGTTTGATTTATGAAGATGAAGGGAAACTAAGAAAACCTATGCCGAACCAGTGAGACTGCTGAACAATAGATGATTGGTGTCTGTTGACCTAAAGATATTTGCACGTTGGCTTGTTTGTATATACAATGTGTATTTAGCACCTGCAAAAGTCAATGCCATCTTCATCAACTAATGATAATCTTTACAAATAGTCTAATAACTAATGTCTATTCTTCACTTCTACCATTTCACAGTCATGAGTTGGTGCATCTTGAGAATTGATGCAACAAGGAAATATTAGCTTATGGGTTAAGGTTTTGGCCACCAAGATGCCTTAACAAGGCCCTGAACCATAAACTGATAAACTGATGTGGATTAAAAAAATGTGATAAATGTAAGCCAGAACTTGTGAACAAATAATTATATCCCATCTTTCTTCCATAGAGGATCCTTTTGGGTGAGTGACGCCTAGTACTTGTGTTAGGAGAGGAAGCTTTTTGCTGGTGGCAAATCCACTATCAAGCCAAAATATTGGAGGCACCTTCCCAGCATGCAACATGTTGCTACAACATTAGACTTGCACAATTGCATAGAATATCTTCTACATTTTTTCCACTGTTAAGGTCATGGTGTGTTCTGGTTAGAGTAGAAGAACTCAACTGTCTTGCATAGAACTTTGATTCTGATTCAACACTATTGACATTGACAGCCCAGACCTCCTTAATGTCTGATCTCGCTAATACTATTGTAGCCGATTTGATAATAATCTCCAAAGCTTCAAATGTGGCAGATAAAGTCAACCTTAACCACAGAGCTACAACCTGTGTAAATGTAAACCAGAAATAAAAGTTATTATTTATAATATAAATCACACTGGAAGTTATAACTATAACAGTCTTCCTCTTTATGAAATGCTTACATTCAGCTCAATAGAGCAGCCTTTATTACAGCCTTATTTTTAGCTCGTCTCTAATTCCACTATATCCTGAGTTCCCATCCCAGCCCAGGGCTACATTTACGAAGCTCTCAAGGGGGAATTTCTATTAGCAGATCCAAATTACTGTGACAAAGTTTAAAAAGATTTTTAATGCAGCGTGAAGTGTGTCACAAAGTACCTGATGAGCTATGGTGTCATTTGTTTCATGCATTACATGTTGTGTATAATATAAATAATATATATGTAGCATACTTTTCATACTAGTGTTGAAATGTAGAACAAATGAAATGAGTGACCTAGTTGGAACAGACCTCAGTGTTTAGTTTTATATCGCTTATTCTAGGGTTTTTGTTTTTCGCTAGCGATGCAAAGGAGTCTCCTGCTTCCGTCTTTCAGAACATAATGTTTTTCCTCCTCCATCCGGGACCACCTTAGTTACACGGTTCTCTGCCAAAACACTTGCCGCTTACTGAATTGGCCAAGTTTAACTGGGAGTGTGATGTGGAATAACTACTAATGAAGACATTAGTAATTCCAGCTACTTTAAATCCTCTAGAAACCTTCAAGCCACCCGTTTTTTCCCTCTTTCTCTCTCTCGCTCTCTCTCTCTCTCTCTGTTGGGTCGTAGGTCATGTTAGTTTCCTTTCATTACCACATCAGTTGACAAAGCACTTTTACATTCAGCATTCAAATACACGATGGAACATGGAAATGATTCTGCCGTACGGTTACCTACCCTGGCTGCACTGTAATTCCTTCTGTGTTTTGCAGTTGCTGAACAGAGGCATCGTGGAAGGGCCGATGGCCGAAAACAGCAACACCAACAGCAACAGTTGGACCATTCTTGCTCCAGAGGTACAGGTGTGTGTATGTTTTGTTGTTATGTAGTTATGGCAAGGCATTATTTGTTGTAATGTGGCACCACTCGTCTGGTCAAACCATCTTCTTTTTCTTAAATCTCTTCTTCTTTCTCAACAGTTTTTGGTTGTTGCCCTTTATGATCTAGTGCAGTGGTGGGCAGTCTCGGTCCTGGAGTGATGGTATCTTGCACAGTTTAGCTCCAACACTAATTAAACATACCTGAACCAACTAATCATTATTAGATAAACCTTATTAGATAAACCTGAAACATACAGGTATGTGTGTCGAGGCAAGTTGGAGACAAACTCTGCTGGGCACCGGCCTTCCAGGACCAAGATTCCCCAGATCCTTTTTTCCATCAGGTTGTCAGTCTTTCTGTGATGCAGTGTATAGAGTTCAGTTAGTCTGAGATGGGGAGTAAGCATATTCTGTAAGGTGTGGAAGAATATGTGATATGTGGATATTGAGTTTAGCATCTGTGGGGGTAAAAAGCTGTTCTTGAAACCTGCACATCTTGGTCTAGAGGCTCCTGTATCCTGAGTGTAGGAGGGCAAACAGTTTATGTGCAAGATGAGAGAAGTCCTTCGTGATGGTGTGTAAGCTTTCCATAGACAGTTCCTGTCAAGTCAATGCAGCTAGATGATCTGAATGGGGCAGTGGTAGTAGTAGAGATTGCTGAAGAAAGAGGGGCTGGTGAACCTTCTTGACCAGACTGGAGATGTTCTTTGTCCAGGAGATGTGGATCCCTAACAATTTATTGTTGGTGACACGGGCTACCATTGTTCCATTGACATGGATGGGTGGGTGTGAAACACCTTTCTCTTATACGATGAGCTACTTGGTGTTTGGCAGCAAGTTGTGATCAGTGCATCAAGCTTCCTGAAGGTTCACTTCCTCCTCCTGACTCTTCACTATCCCTGATGACACAGATCACTGTCGTGTCGCCTGCATACTTGAGGTTGATGTTGAAAATAAATACAGGATTGCAGTCAAAGATAAAGAGGAAGTAAACACACGACCTCAAGGAACTCAACACACGACCTTAACCTTGTGGTAGTCCAGTTCTAAGGATGAGAGTGGAAGAGCACAGGTGGCCAGTAAGTTCAGACAGGCCACCTCTGCTCTTCCACCCTCATCCTTAGATGGAAATCTAAATCGTCCAGTAGGAAATTTAGAATGTCTGGATTAATTAATGGATGTCATTAGCAGCTTGCTTCATTTCAATTGATTAAGTCAATACTTTTATGTTAAACAATGTTTGGACGTTTGAAGAGCACTGAATGTTGCTACACTAGTAATTGCAGTAATATTAAAAGCGGTGATCATTTTATTAAGTAGTAAAAAAAAAAAACTTTCTTTATAGCTGAAATTTACTTTTACTTTGCTTTTGATTGAGTTCTCCCAATACTAAACTTTAATGCTGATTTTTTTTTAATAATTAGTTTCTATCATGTGCTATATATTGAGCATACAAGTCTGAAAAAATGTATGTAAAATCTGCTCGTTTTCTAAAATGAAAAAGCAATCAGTTCTGAAAATAATGACCCAAAGAGAGAGGAAAAACAAACATATCTACACATCGACATTTTAGCATACAGGAAATTCAGCTGACACCAAGAAAGCATGTTGTGGTAAGTTTCATGATGAACTATTTGTTGGTGCTTACGGTAAGATTAAACTGTGGACACTTTAATCTTACCGTAATTACTATCAAATCGCACCCATTCACTTCTTTGTCTTTTTAAGTGTATTTTATGCAGTCGTAGATGTTAGTATTTTTTTTTTTAGAATTCAGGAGTTTCCCTAAATTGAATCAGATCTAAAATATATTACTTACTATAGTAGTAATTGACTATTGAGTAGTTTTGTCATTCTATTACTCTCTTACTTAAGTAACTTAAAACGTTATTTCTTTTACAGTTGATTGAGTTATTATTTTGAAGAAGTTGTGTTAAGTAAAATATTTTGGCTCCTTTCCCCACCTCTGAAAATAATGTATAGTGAAATCAGATTTTCAGGGTTCAGTTTGATTGGCTAGCACAAAACATGTCTGAGGTCCAACAGATGTACTTGCTTTTCAGTAGACTAACGCACACACACACACACACACACACAGACAAGTAGGCTTTCTTTTTAGCTTATTTTGATGGACTTGTTCAGGCACATCGTTAACATCCTTTGAACCAACTTGCCTCCCTTATGAAACATTAAGCAATTTTGTGATATTGCAAAATATTTAAACTTTAGTTTCTTTTATTTAATTCTCATACAGTTTATTCATGAAAAATTTCAATAATAATAATAATATCAGCAGTTAAAGTGGCATGCAAAAACTAGGTATTGGACTTTATATGAAAGTGAAATCTATGTTCTTCTATAGGAATCTAGAGTAGAGAGTATGGGTCCGCTGTTGGAGAACAAAGGAGACGTGCAGAAAGAACCGGCTCTTACACAATCATCAGCGCTCTCAGATGCTCCCACAGAGCAAACTCCCCCTCTGGAATCTCCACAGGTTGGTGTTTCATTTCTGTCAGATACACCTCTGCACAATAAATGGTTTTATCATCATCATCATCATCATCATCATCATCATCATCATCATCATCACAATGTGTGCATCTGCGATGGTCACATTTAAAGGATGTGGAGTGTCAAGGCAGGATAATATTTGACTGCATCACAGTTGAGGACATGTGATTTTTGAATTAATAGCATAGATTATTAATCAAGTGAACATGTATGGTCTTTTGTGTTTTAAGGCCTGTTACTGTTAGCTTTAACAAATTATACTTGCGCTAATTTATACAGTAACGACAATACAGTGTATTTTACGATTGATTATTTAGTTTCTGTATCTGAATCTCCAGAAACATAAGATAGGCCTGGATACGACACCAGTGTAACACAGAGCAATACACACACTCACATGCACTCCAATTTAGAATCACAAATCAACCTAATGTACGTGTTTTTGGATTTTGGGAGAAAACTGAAGTACCCTGAATAAACAAACGTAACCACAGGAAAAATAGGCAGACCCCTTTGCCCGGGAATTGAGCCTACTTGTTGTAAGGCAACAGTGCTAAGCAACTACGCCACTGTGAGACCTGTATTGTATTATTCTATGTGTGTGGTTGTTCATCAATGTGTGGCCCCATGGTGGCTATTAACCTGTCCAGGGTGTACCCGTACACCTTTTGCCCTATGCACTGGGATAGGCTCTAGCAGACCCCTGTGACCCTGACTGAGGGAATAGGCGAGTTACAATGAAATTGTTTGGTTTTTTATATTGCAATATTTCACCCAGAACAACCAATGCCCATTCTGTAACATGTACATTTCGCTGCAAGGCAGGAACCTTGAGGGTTAAGGGCCAATCTCAAGGGCCCAACAGTGGCAGCTTGGTTGTGCTGGGAATCGAATCTATCCTTCAGATCTAACAGATTAACACTGAGTCACAATAAGTTGAAACACTTATTTTTAGCCTTGTGGTGCTGAGGGATTGAATCTTATGACCGTGTAAACAGTAACGGTATTCTCCAATGAGCCATCACAGCTAAAGTTAATGCAAACTTTCACGCGGGTCTGCTAGAGCATAACCCTAGACCTGCTGCCGGTCCATCGGAGGGGCGCACACACACGTACACACACCCCTATGGGTGATTTTAGAATCACTAATCAACCTAATGTACATGTTTTTGGACTGTGGGAGAAAACCGTAGTACCCAGATAAAATCCATGCAAGCACAGAGAGAACACGCAAACTCCCTTTGCCCGTAAATCGAACCTGAGACTTTCTTTGCTGTGAGCCCCTCTGCCAGCCCATGTACGAAAATGATGTCCTAGTTATGTGTAGATGCTGTTTGCTATACTGTAGATACTGTACTGTATTTGTTTAATAGAATGTCTCTGCTATGGCTTACTGCTTCCTAGCTCCTTTCTAATTGCTTCCTCCTGCTTGGTAGCAAGACTAAAATGTGGCTTGCCTACGAAAAAATATGATGAGCGTTACGAACAAAAAATGAATCACGTTGTGGTGCTTCTACAGTCTGTTTGTACTTTGCATGGATATGATTGATCTCCCAATTGTTTACCAGGTAGCACCACTAGAGGGCAGTGAAGACGTAGCCATTACCACAGGGAATGAAGACACAGAATCCAGCATTCCTGCTCATGTCGAAAACATAGCCTTTCTGATCTCCCATTCTGGAGAACAAGGATCCTCTGGTGATGATTATGCAGGCCAAGGCCTTAACGATACAGAATCTTTCTCTGACTCATACACACACATTATACCTTCGCCTTTCTCTACGTCCCTTCCTGGAACATTAGAGGAAGAAGAAGAAGAAGAAGAAAAGGTGCTTTTAGCAGAGGACGTGAAGAGTGAATTGAAGAAGACTTTAAGAGAAGGTGAGAAATCAAGAGCCCACCAAATGTTCCACATTTACAGATAAAACCCAAACTAAAAAGAATGTAACCTGTTTTATACACTTTCTTCTTTAAGTTCTAGTCACTGGACTTAACGGAGAGTGATGGATACTGACAGGTGTGGTATGAGGTGCTCTGGCAGTGCATGAGTGAATGTCGCCAGATCTGTTCTGTGTTAACATGCACTGACACGAGAGATCTGATAATCTCCTCTGAGCATCTTGTCTGCTCTCTACTATAAAAACAGACATCCTAATGTTCATGATTTTTGTATATATTGAAATTCTGGCTATTCCAGACTAGACTAGTGTTGGTCTGGATGCAGAGATGATTATTGGGGGCAAGAGTCTATTTTAGGGCTGGGTAACCTGGGGAATCGGTCTTGGCCATTTTCTTACTGGTATATGGGATAAGCAGGGGTGCACAGTTACTGATATCATTACAGGGCCCCGATACTGAGCTTTTTTGTGTGTGTAGAGATTAACATGTACATAAATTATTCTAGATATAGATTGGCATTATGACCATTGGAGTATTTTTGTAAAGAGCACGTATATTAAATGCTATCATTGTTTTGCCAACTTTAGAAACTGGGTGTCTGTTGAATGTGGAACAATTGCACAGGCACACTGCTTTTGCAAACCCTGAGGAATTCCAAAAATAGAGCCACATCTAGTGAAAGCCCCAGTCTAAGAGCATAGCCTCAATCCAAAAAGCATGTTAATGCGGAGCAAGATAATCACAGCTTTTCAGTATGAAGCGCTTTTGCTTGCTGAGATAATTGCACTAATAAAGCATTAATCAGTTGGAATGAAAGCACCATTAAACCGCCATACAGTGACGCTTAAATTAGGTGTGCGCCAATTTTATTGCAGAAATTTTAACCTCTTTTACTGGAAGTTTATTTTCAGGATGCTCCATGCAACATGAATCGCAAGAAAACAACTACAAAACAATAAGCGATAACATTTAAACCACTTACTCATTTAAGTGTAGGTCCATCGCCATTAAAACTTAACTCTTCATTTCACAAGCCCTCTGAGGGTCTTCTGTGCTATCTTACATCAAGACGTTAGCAGTAGATCTTGTAATTCCTGTAAGTCATTAGGTAGGTCTATAAAGACACACCCCTCAGACGCTAGATCCAGTTTCGATCTGATAGATTCCAAAGCTCAATAGTTCGAGTACTTGGACATGTATTTATACTGCTGCAAGACTTAACATTGTTGCTCTGGACTGTGCAACAGCGATTAGTTAGGGGGTAAATGTCAATGTAACACCAATATAAATGACTACAGCCACAAGATTTTCTCATCAGGTCATTGTCCACGCTTAATAGATGCCTCTGAGATAAGATAAATGTAAAAATGGTTTTAATAAACGTTTAATAGGATTGGAATGCTAAGATAACATAGAGCGAGGGGAAACCGTGATGTGATCCCTGGATGATTTTGTTCTGTTTACCCACTGAGAAAGAAATGATTAGTCTCTTTCATGGTAACTTTATTTTAATGGGTAAAAGAACAAACAAACATCCAGGAAAACCTTTTTATTACAAAATGATCATTTAAAATCCTCATTAATCAAGTTGTCACGCTTTCAGTTTTTTAACTGTATTAAATCAGTTTCTAGCTAACAATTAGATAGGTCAAACAAATGGTTTCATTTTTTCTTTTTTCAGTTTGTATTTATCTATACAAAGATATTTAGAATAGAAAGGTTCCTGGATCTGCTTGTTTCTAGACAGTAAGCAAAAAAGAATCACAGAATATAAACAACATTAAAGTGATTAGGCTACAAAAGGAAAGGATCGTTTGTGTGTTGCTTCAGAATTGGTCCATTTTAGAGCAGCTTTAGACTACTTGCAGTTTAAAAAGTGTATTTCTAATGCAGAGCACAAGTCTGAAGACAAGGCAAACGAGGTTGATGGATTGAGAAGAAGGAATATCTCTGTCCTGACCCCTTTGTACCATCGAGAGGAGGAGGAGGAAGAGGCTGAGGAAGAGCAGTTCAGACATCCTCAGAGAGAAGGAGAAGGAGACATCGGGTTCACCTTAAACAAGTGCATTTTTGGAGCACTCATTCTTTTGGGCCTGGGCACCATCTTCTTCTCTGGTAAAATATTTACACATGAATTGCAGCCTAGTATATAAATAACCTCATGAATAATTCTTGGTTGAGTAAAGGATGTGCTGAGACAGGGCTGTATTATTCTGCAGGTGTTTTCCTGGATCTGGATGATGGTAGGGTGTGATGTGTGTGTGTGTGTGTGTGTGTGTGTGTGTGTGTGTGTGTTTAAATTATAAGATGAGATTGGTTTAATGGAGTGATTAAGATGTAGTGTAACCCTGGGAGACTTGATTACAGAATGATGACTAGTTTGTTGGCATGTTGCGTTCATTAGTTTCATGTGTGTATGACCACATTATAAAATTTCAGTACATAGTTCATACAGCAATGTGTTTAAAGAACCATATTAATACCCACATCAAGAGGGGAAAAAATCTTAAAATGCTTTGGGTGTTTTTGATGCCCATGGTTGATAAAGGTGCCCATGGTTGGTTTTTCATAATGTGTGTTTGCATGCAGTCTTGTCCATTATATATGTTATAAATGTTATATTTATTACATTTAAACCCTTCAGTCAGAATAAAAATGCTCCATATAAACCCTTCAGCAACAAAAATATTCATTTATTGGAAATGAGCTATTTCAAATACTTTGAAAACTTTTAATGAAATTCAGATTTAGATAAACGACTTTTGATGAAATTGTTAACCCGGAAGAAACTATTTACTGCATCAACATCACATGACTGTCTCATCAAATGCCACATCTGTTGTGGCATTTGATGTGAATCACTGTTATTGAAAGAATTGGATGGTTTTTAATAGACTTTATTTTTAGTCACTCCTTCTATTAAAACACAAGCCAGCTATGACTGAAGCGCTTGCTAATGTAATGTAGCCTTTCTTAAAGGATCTTCACTCTTGTCATTTTAATCCATATTTATTCATCTCACCTTTTATTATGCTAAAAAAAGTGATCTTTATAAAACTAATCTGGTTCATGATGATTAATTGGCATGTGTAAGTCCTGCACGTGTGCATGTTTACTCGCCTGTTTAAGGTGTTCCTGTATAATAGACATCTGATAACACTATTATTTAGTGTTCTGCTTTTTAATATATCTCACTTCATGATCTTCCTCTCTCAATGTTTTAGAGCGAGATGTAGATGCCAAGGATCTGAAATATTCTGAAACGAAAAAGGTTAGTTCTTGTCCTGTTGTTATTTTGTTTGTGTTTAACTTTATTGCTTTCACACTGTTTGGTCTTAAAGACAGTGATGTATGAAAAATTGTGTGGGTCATTGCTAGAATATAATAATAATAATAATAATAACAATGGCTACATTTACACTGCAGCTTTTGATGGCCAATTCTGATTTTTTTAAATGACCCGCTTAACCCGAGTTAGACATACTGGATGCAAAGCAAAGTAAAAATGGTCCAACAATTCATACGCGCCGGTAAAAGGATGTTCCAATGTAGATGAGAGCTCTTATTGCAGTCTGGCCGAATCGATTACAATTTTTTAAATCTGTTGACAGACTAAACAGACTTTAAGTGAACAAAGTTAATAAATATAAAAATACAAGTTATATCTGTATATCGCAGTTGGTGTCCTCCCGAGTTGACGTCACGTGCCAATGCCTCTTGTTCAGTGACGTTTGACTCATTTGCTGGTGAAAAAGCTTTTCTTTCTGTTTACAAGGCAGACGTTAATGAATGTATCGGTTTTCTATCCCATTTATTTCCTGATTACACAAAAAATATCACCTGGGTCACTTGATGCATGTGTATATGTGGCCATTAAATGGCAAGGTATGCAGTAATTTGTCCTGCACTGGTTCTGTGTCCTAGTTTGTCTTGTATGTAGCACTATTTACCCGGAGAAACCTTATTTCATTTCACTGTATACTGAATGTCATATACGGTTGAAATGACAATTAAACTCTTTTGACCTTGACCTTGACTTTTTTTACATCCATATACAGTGCAGTATAACAGTTACTTATCATTCTATTCTTGTCAAGATTTTAAGGCAATTCAAGTTCTAAGGCAACACCATGTCTTCCTAGCGGAACAGTGTTTGAGATTCCTAGTTTTAGTGAAAGTAATAATAAAGTATGAAGAGACATCCTATATACTGCTTAAAATATATGTAAAGTATTTGTGTGTGTCAATGTTAGGATTGGTTGGATCCTGATGCTCTACCTGGAGATGTGCAGCCTCCAGAAATATTGGACAAATTGGCCAAGGAGACCCAGGTTACAGGTTTACAAGCACAGCTTCAGGTAGCTTCACATAATTTTATTGTTTGTCTTCTGTTTAAGGCTCTCTGTATATTCTACATGTTGTTGTGTTTTTTTATCAAAAAAGAAACAGGAACTAGAATTAAATGAAGCGCAACAACAAGTGGATGAAGTAACCAAGGAGAGACTGCTTAGGGAGGAGCTGGAAGCAGAAATCCAGAGGATGAGAGGAGAGCTGGATAAACTTCCTGTCCTTCAGAAAGAGGTCGAGCAAGAGAACCAAAGGATTAAAAGAGAGAGTGACCGATTAAATAAGGAGCTTAAGGAACTTCCAGCTTTGCAGAAAGAGGTTGAACATCTAAAGGATAGACTTATGGAACTCACTCAGAGTACAGGTACAAAATCCAGTCATGTGCCGATCAATCAATACAAAATGTCTGTCTGGTTTGTTTGCCTCATTCACTGAGTAACATTTATTCTGTCTGACAGTGAGCATGGAAATTGGAACACCCTCTGCTGGACACAATGATGTACAAGGCCATCAGGAGAGGAAAGAGAAGAAGGGAAAAGCTTTGCATAAAGAGAGAGATGTTGAGACAGAAAATAAAGATTGGAAAAAGGAGAAAAAAACAAAGGTGGATGAAAAACAGGGCAGAGGAAAAAGCTCAAAGGACGAAAAACACTGGGAGAATGAAAAAGACGAGAGGTGGAAAAGAGATGGAAAAAACAAGAAAAAGGGGAATAAAGAAGATGATGGTCATAGATGGAAACTTGACAGTGAACAAAGAGAGTTCAAGGAAAAGAGTGGGAAAAGAGACACAAAGGGGGATAAAAAGTGGGGAAAAGAGAAACATGAAGAATTTGTTGACCGAAAAGGCAAAGAACATAAAGAATGGAAGTACAAGAGTGAGCAAAAAGCCTGGAAGAAAGAGGAAGAATGGAAAGGGGATAAGCAGGCCAGTCAAGAAAGCAAAGAATGGAAAGAGAAAAGGGAAAAAAGTAAGAACAGGAAAGATGGAAGCGAATGGAATAGTGAAAAAAAGAGAGACGGCTCAGATGAAAAAAAATACAGTGAGAGAATGCAAAAGGAGAAAACCAGAAAAGGCAAGCATGATGATCATGACACATACAGTGGACCAAAGGAAAGATGGGAGAAGCATAAGAGTGGGAAAGACAAGGACGAACCTAAAAGTGGACAGAGAAGTGAGGAATGGAAAGACGAGAAAAAGTACAAAGACAAGAATCGTAATAAAGAGGAGAAAATGAACCGAAAAACCAAGCATGAGACATCAGCTCATTCCTACAGCGACCGAAAGCACAGCAACGATCACGTGCACATGAACTACTGGGATAAACAGAGAGAGAAGATCCGTCACTATTACGGGTCGACAGAAGGGTGCGCTGATGTCACAGCTTGTGCACATGAGGAAGGGCTCGATCCTGTTTCCCAACAAGATTTCCAGAGCTTCGTCATGGGCTATTTGACCAAACTGCAAGGACACGGGGACCTAACAACCAGAAAAGACAAACTCAACAACTTACTCGGTGAATTCTTCAATGATGGAGTCTTCGTCCACGACCAGATACCATTCAGTGAGTTTGTGGAAGATGTGGAGGACATTTTGGAAGATCTGGCAGATAACGATGATGAGGAGCTAGAGAATGAGATGAAAGGTTTTGCGATAGAGGCGATGGAGACATTTGTGCATCCGAAGAAAGAGGCGAATGAAGAGAGAAGAGTGGAAAGTGGAAGAAAAAGGATGAAGGGGTAAAAAAGGGCAGCGTTATTAGAGCATCTGGATTAAAACAGTGAAGGTGTTTAGTTCTAGCTCTGCCGTGTAAAATGAATGTTATATACGAGGTTCCACAATCGCATGCGTTCGCTGGTTCAACAAAAAGAAATCTAAGTGACAATGTACAACGTTAGTTAGTGTGTGTGTGTGTGTGTGTGTGTGTGTGTGTGTGTGTGTGTGTGTGTGTGTGTGTGTGTGTGTGTGTGTG
>JAOTRA010000035.1:15050939-15081444 GCA_026260255.1 Pseudolaguvia tuberculata | reverse complement strand
AGAGCGTTACAATAATCCAGCCTGGACGTGATGAAGGCATGGACTAGTTTCTCTGCATCATTTAATGGCAGAATATTGCTAATTTTTGCAACGTTCCAAAGGTGAAAGAATGCTGCTTTAGTAATTTTATCTATATGGGCATTAAATGAAAGATTAGAAACTAAGATCACACCCAAGTCTTTGACTGTTGCACTTGATGCTACAGACAGACCATCTGTAAAGTGAGATCAGAAAACTTATCTCTGGCTACCGGCGGTCCCAGTAACAGAACCTCTGTTTTTCCTGGATTTAACAGCAGGAAGTTGCTTAACATGTCATTAACACATAATTCCAGTTTATCTAACTGATGTTCCGCATCTGGCCGAGCTGAAATGTACAGCTGTGTGTCATCAGCGTAACAGTAGAACTTAACATCATGTTTACGGATCAAGTTCCCGAGTGGGAGCATATATAATGAAAAAAGTAGGGGACCAAGCCCTGGGGAACACCGTACTTAAAGCGTGAGCATGTCGAGTGGTCGCCATTTAAATCTACAAACTGATAGCGGTCTGTTAAATAGGACCTGAGCCAGGCAAGGGCCGTCCCTTTTATCCCCACTACCTTCTCTAATCTATTTAGGAGAATGTTATGATCTA
This sequence comes from Pseudolaguvia tuberculata, assembly GCA_026260255.1. Classification (NCBI taxonomy): domain Eukaryota; kingdom Metazoa; phylum Chordata; class Actinopteri; order Siluriformes; family Sisoridae; genus Pseudolaguvia; species Pseudolaguvia tuberculata. The sequence continues at coordinate 15,080,809 of JAOTRA010000035.1, read as the reverse complement.
TAGTGTTGAAAGCTGCACTAAGATCCAATAAAACTAGAAGAGAGACACAGCCCTGATCAGAGGCCAATAGAAGATCGTTTACTACTTGGACAAGTGCCGTCTCAGTGCTGTGATAAGGCCTAAATCCCGATGCAAACATAACTGCTGTGCTACTACTTTTATAATAAAGAAAATACACAGTAAGAGGTTCAATTCCCAGACGATCGCTGCTTCTGTGCTGAGTTTGCGTGGGTTTTCTCCGGGTGCTCCTGTAATTTAGATAAGGACCAGTAGGTTCGACTCCGGGAGACAGTTAAGCAATATATTTATAAATCAATGTAAATACACAAAATAGAACAATACGTCTAGAAAATAAATAAAACTTGAAATACTCTGGGTGTACCCACTATAAACAGTAATAACACAAAATGAAAATGTTCAGATAGTTCAATTCAAACGATTCAAAGATTTTGTCACAATCACTAAATAACAAACAAACAAACAAAAAGATTCACTTGTGGTTTAAATTAGATTCACAAAATAACTAATAAGAATGTGTGCAAAAGTTCACAAAGTCCATTTAATAAAATGCACGAAGTCACCAGGGATTTAATCGTGGTAACAATCAAGAAACCTTCTACCCAATCCCTGGTCTAGGATGATCGGATTCACTGATTACTGTTTCGCCATCCGGGTTCGATGTTTTAAATTGGGTTTCAAATTAACCAAAAAACCTGATCTACATATATACAGGCAACATATTTATAATCACATAAAACAAATGCACTAACTCATAGTTCACATGAATACATAAACTCTCATTAATATTTACACTGAAACTTTTTACATTTAAATAAACCAAATGCAAAATCTTATCATTTTCATAAACAATTAACACTTTAAACTAATATTATATAAGTTACATGTTTAATCAACACATGTACAAATTAATTCGATTTGATTTTGAGCAATGCATTAATCTTATGTCTCTCCCGAAAGTTTCACACAAAATTACAAATACCAATCAAGATCATATTAAAAAAGAAAACTCCATAAAGCACTGTTGCTTTAGAGTGTTGAAATATTGTCTTAAAGAAGAATTGTGACTTCAGATACTTTAATTTTCGTCAGCTCTTCAATTAGCATCTGCGCATCCTGAGGTACAATAACGGGGATCAAATGTTGCGCTCCAGCCGTATAATGCGGTGGGGGGGGGACCAAATCTGATTGGATAACTATAAAATGTTAACTATTATAATATTATGAATCCATTCTGTTTATTTGCAATATTGTACTTAGTTATTATTTTGAAAATTACTTCTGTTCAACAACTCTTAGAATTTTCACTGGGTTACACTCCGGTTTTCTCCTAAGGTACATTAGGTTGATTTGATTATAACTTGTGTGCACGTGAGTGCATACGTGCACGCGCTTATTCCCAAATTCGGGGTCACAGGAGTTTGCTGGAGCCTATCCCACCACACAAAAGGCAACGGTACAGCCTAGACGGTTCACTAATCCATTGCAGGGCCACACAGACATACAACCACACACGCACACACACACACACACACTCAATTTAGAATCAGTCTAATGTATTGTGAGAGGAAACTGGAGTACCCGGAGAAAACCCTTGTGAGCGCTGGGAGAACATCTGCACAGAAACTCTGCACAGAAAGAACCCTTGCCTGGGACTCAAACCCAGGACCTTTTTGCTGTGAGGTGAGGTTTGTGACATGTTTGTGAGAAGTGGTAGCCTAGTGGTTAAGGTGTTTGACTAAAACCAGAAAGACCAGGTTTCTAATCCCACCTCCTAAGCAACCACCGTGGGCCTTTGAGTAAAAAAAACATGTAAGTGGCTCTGGATAAGAGCGTCTGCCAAATGACTAACTGTTTTTATAAGTGTGTATTGGTGAATGAGTATTAGTGCTTGATTGGGAAGCTGATTGGGAAGTTTTGGCTTGGTGGTTAAGTTGTCGAACTAATACCAGAAAAACCGGGGGTTCTATTCCCAGCACCACCAAGCCCCCATTGTGAACCCCTGAGCAAGTCCCTTAACCCCCAATTGCTCAGTTTAAGTTGCTCTGGGTAAGGGCGTCTGCCAAATGCTGTCATTGTAATTGACTGCATGCTGCATTTGCATTATGGGTAATCTCGTTAATAGACTCCATTCAAGGAACATCACATGTTTTTGATGCTAGTGTGTTTCATGTGTGTTTATCACTTCTTTCACAGAAGAATTTTTGAAACGTTTCATTATAGTAGGTAATTCCTGATTCATTCCAAACGGCAAAAGTAAGACAGTCATTCAGGGAAAAACAACAAAGGGATCATTTTATTCTGTTTTTCAAAGTTTAAATAGCACATTATTGGTGCACATTTTGTGACCCCACAATGTCACTATCTTGGTTCAAGATATGTCAGTGCAAGTTGTATTGTGTTTTGGTTGTATCGTTTGGTTTAGTGCGGATTTGTGTGCGATAATCTGGCACAAAACAGTTGAAAATAACAGGTAAAAATTCCCTTTTGCAAAGATCGGAAAAGAGCTTTTATTATAGTAAAACTGCTTTTAATGTTTAGTGCACTAATAACCAATTGTTTAAAAACACAAATACTGCAGGACACCTTTATTTATTGTTGTAAAATCGTGGTTCAATTCTGGTATCCAGAATGTGCAAGAAGGTGGATCCTTAATGTGTTATATAAGAAAAACTAAATGCTGTTTTATGCAAATTCAGTTAGTATTGACCCCATCCTGTGATATCATTTTGACCCCAAATTAAGGAAGAAACCAGTTAGAAGATAAATGAATGAGCTTTAGCGTTAAAGTAGTTGTATTAGTTCTTTTAATCATTGATTTTATAACCTTATTCCTTAATCTGGGGTCACAGGTCACCTGCTGGAGCCTATCCCAGCACTTACAGGGTGAAAGGCAGGGGTACACCCTAGACAGGTCACCAGTCCATCGCAGAGCACCACACACACACTCCCCACTCACTCCTATGGGAAATTTAGTCACCTTGGAATGTTGGAGAAAAATGGAGCAGAGAGAGAACATGTAAACTCCCTCGGCCATGAATCAAACCCAGGATCTTCTTGTTGTGAGGTCTACGTCACCACACCGCCCTGTTAAAATAGTTCAATATTTAAATTAAGGAAAATAGTTTACGGTAAAAAAAGTAAAGGGGTTCAAGTGGTGGCTTAGTGGTTAAGGTGTTGGACTAATCAGAAAGACCCGGGTTCGATTCCCAGCACTACCAAGCTACTACTGTGGGCCCCTCAGCAAGGCTCTTAACCCCTAATTGCTCACTTGTAAGTCACTATGGATAAGGGCGTCTGCCAAATGCTGTAATTGTAATTGTCAACTTTGGAATGGCTTATTACTATAGATAAGCATTAATTTGGGGTTGCTTACATTATATGTGGTTATGGAGTGTCTGTAATAGATGTTTCTCTACTGTAGAAATCATGAGAACAAAATTGTTAAGAAAACACTACTCGCATATTTTCCACATGCCATTTATAAACCTCTAGAAAGACACACTTGTTCATAAATCATATACACACATACTTGGAAGTAACAAACCTCCAACCTTTATTTAACAGTGAGGGATCAGGCAGAGAAAAAAAGGTTTATGTCTAGCAAAGACATTTGTGTAGAAGGTTGTGTAGGTTGTGAATTGTTTGTTACTAATGTAAATAAATATTTTTTAATGTTTATAAATAAATTAGAGAATTTAGGGTACTATAAGGTCAAATATATACTGTCAGTGATGACCCTCAGTTGCAATAAACTCTGGGAAAGATCCAGCTTTGAAAAAGCCAAAAAAAACCCACCTCAAACTGGTTCTTACCCCACTCTAATCCGTGGCCTAATCACAGACAAGTGATCGATTTTTATCACAGTTTATACAGACAATGCTTACGATACAGCGTATATTAAAGGGGTAAGGAATTGAATAGAGAAAAAACATAAGCGCAATGAGAGATACAGTTCGATGGAATAGATGATTGCAATGAAGCAGGCAAGGTTACTGGCTAAACACCCACCATTATTAACCTTTAGAACAGGGTTGCAAAACTTGAATAACACAGTGTGTGTGTGCATCACATTTTAACGCTAGCCAGTGACAACACTTTACGGATGCTCAAGGAAATATGTAGAAGTGAAGCAGAATGTGGAGAATAATTAAAAAAGGAACGCAAATGCAATATGCGTATCCGTGTTACGGTCATAGTGGGCCCACACTCACAGAATTCACATTTTATCTTACCACTAAGAGTTCTAATAAATAACCGTAAAAGTTTATAGTTAATTTTTTTTTAACTAAGGAATCAATAAAAATCTGACCTTGTTGCTATGGGTGACGTCGGCATATTACACTAGAAACATTGTACACCATAATTGGCTGATGATGGAGGACAGAGACATGTCAGATATTTACTAATAGATGTATTGTAGAGCGCAATAAATATCATCGCATAATTATTTAACTTAAGTATATGTTCACAGCTAATTCTTGGACTGTTTCCTGTAAACAGTTAGTGCTTATGCATATAAAAACAATCTTTTATTTGAATGAGTAGAATAATCATGGCAACAGTCATAATACCCTCACAATTAAGGCATTAAATAGCTGTTTGTCACCAAATATTTCTAAAATGTTTACATGCTGAGGCTGTTTGCTAGCAACAGCCATTTTATGATGGTTTGTGTCTTGGTCTTGCTGACTTGGAGGTTCTTTAGAAGGTTATTTTAGTGCTACAATGCTTAGAGAAATAACCTTAGGAATTCTAATTATGCATCCATTATTTAAGATTTTCTCCTAAATCTGTAAGGGATTTTTACATGTAGCTAAAATGTTAAGTTGCTCAGTCCGCTTTTGTTTTAATATCTGATTGTCTGTCACCATTATTCCTTTCTGTCCTCATGAATTTTCAATTAAATAGCATCTACTAGTCTTTTGTGGAATGATATACTCTCAAGCTATCACATGGTGGAGCTTGTGGATAAAGATGGCTCAACAGCAGGCTGTTTGCAAAGAATGACACAGATTGGCTGGCAGAATGAAGAGTGCTCTCTCCCTGATTTTGCTTGCTTATGTCACTCAAGAGAAAGGAGGATACTGGATGGACTGAGCTTCGTTGTTAAAAAGAAAATTGCTGTGTGGTTACAGATTGGGTTTAGATATTCCAAATTAAGGGTCTCCATAGAAACCTAGAGAGGATTACGAGGGGATTAAGAGCAGTCTAGAGTCGGACAAAAAAATCTCAGTTGCCTCTTAGCCTGAGCTCCTGCTCGTCCCTCCTGACTTCATCCTGTGATATAAATGTCTGATTGGTCAGCCAGGAATATTCATGACGGTCTTAGATGAGTTCTGAAAAAGAGGCTGCAGGAACATTCCGACTGTGCCGAAGACGCACACAAAGACGAAGATCCAGAGAAAGAGACGATCGATTACCATGGCAACATACTTCCAGTCTTCGCTCACCTGCGATAGAGATTGGAACAACAGAGTGGGAGGGGAGGGGAGGGGGAGTGATTTGGAGCATGTGCAGAAATGGGATGAAAATAAGGGGAAATGCATCAAAGCGGGACAAAGTTGAAACTTAAATATTGTACTGTTATATTTACATTATGAACAGAAATACTGTTGGTTTTTAGACCTCACCCACATCCACATGAACAGGAAAACCTGCACATCATTTATAAAAATGTAGCTAGGATTGTTTAGCGCAGTGATTTATTGTTTTATTGTTCAGCCACATGTGGCCTAGGACGCAATCTAGGCACATGCCCATGCCTGTATGTTTGGGGGAAATTACAATGAGGGGTTTATATTTATAATTATTATTGTTAGTATTATTATTTCAATGTAATGCTAGACAATGCTTAGACAATAATATTATAGTTAAAAATGCATATATTTAATTCATTCAATGATCTCCTTACCTGCTTATTCCCTATTTCGGGGTCACTGAGGTCTGCTGGTGCCTATCCCAGCTCACATAGCGCGAGAGGCAGGGGTACACCCTAGACGGGTTGTCAGTCCATCGCAGGGCAACACAGACAAACACACTATTCACTCCTATGGACAATTTAGAACCACCCATCAACCTAATTTGCATGTTTTTGGACTATGGGCGGAAACCGTAGTACCCAGAGGAAACCCATGCAAGCGCAGGGAAGATGCAAATTCCGCACAGAAAGATCACCAACCCGGGAATCGAACCCGAGACCTTCTTGTTGTGAGGCAATCGTGCTAATGTATTGAATTGTTTCACAAATATATGTTTTGATGGCCTTTTCATTTGAATTTGAGAAGTACCAATATGGAGTAGGTGGGAAAAATGAGGGCTACTTGCAATCGCACTACAAGAAAGATTTGCAAACTCCTAGATATGGGAAGATGGCTGATTTATTCTTGACTATGTAACCAAGTCTTTCTCAGACTAAGAGTTTATAATGAATTCCATCTTTTTCTTGACCACTTTTCCTAAAGTTCTGTCAGGATTACATGCAGTTGGTGGTCCTCATGTACAAATGCTTTATTGGTTAGAGACTGATGGCTAAACAAACTGTGTATTTCGACCATGTTTTAAACATGAAGATCAAGCGGCTACAATATTGAAATGCAGATTTTAGAGAAATCTACAGAAAATAATGAAAATAATGGTTTTTTTTTCTTGAACGACTACAGGGCAGTGCGACGGCGTAGTGGTTAGCATGCTCACCTCACATCAAGAATATCCCTGGGCTTGTGTAGGTTTCCTCCCACAGTCCAAAAACATGCACATTAGGTTGATTTGGTGGTTCTTAATTGCCCATAAGAGTGAATGCGTGTGAGTGGTTGTTCGTCTAAGTGTGCCCTACAATGGACTGGCGACGTGTCCAGGGTGTACCCTTGCCTCTCACCCTATGTGTGCAAACGCCTGTGATCTTTGTTTGTGAATGAAGAGGGTAAGAAGATAAATGAATGATTACAGATATCCTGTTTTCATTGTAGCCTCTGAGATGTGCTTTTGGTTGACTAGTTACTTATTAAATAAACATGTGTTTTAAATGTGACTATCAAAGTAGCCAGTAAATGTAGGAATCATTCCCCTACTGTTTGTTACCACCAATTGAGTTTTTTTCATACATAAGAGAAAAATCACTCACGCTGCGATCATCATCTTCACACTTCATGTGGTTGGCGATAAAGCGCACTCCTTCCACAGCTTCCTCAAAACCCGGGCATGGTTGTCCCAAAAGTCCCTGATTCTGCTGCTTTGGCCGTGGCAAAGCGGAGGTACCCTCTTTGCCTTCACGTCCTCCGTCTCTCATACCATTCAGTCCGTCTGTGGATTCTCCACCACCTTCACCCGCCTCTCCTCCTAACTGCTTGACAGAGGCCCGATTGACATAGCATGTGCAAGCCTCTCCACCTTCCTTACCAGAGATGACTAGTTTCTCATTGGCTTGACGCCTTTGCCGTAGCTTTTGACGCTCGCTGCTGTTCCTGGGCTGTCGCATAAAGAGTAGGGCAGGAAGTTTATCAAGAAAAACCACCCTGACCCACGGAGGCATGGTGTGGGTGGTGGGCGACCGGTGGTGGACATTGAGCACACACACACTAGTGACAATAGAGAATGTGACAAGCACCATGGTGAACATTAGGTACTTGCCCACAAGTGGTACATCTAAAGATGTAGGTGGAACAATCTTTGAAATGAGCAGCAAGAAGACGGTGAGCGCTAGCAGCACAGAAATGCATAGAGTCATCTTTTCACCACAGTCTGACGGCAAGTAGAACACCAAAATAGCTAGTGATGTGATCAGCACACATGGGATTATCAGGTTGATTGTGTAGAAGAGTGGTTTGCGGCGGATTATAAAATCATATGTGATTGCCACATAAGCTGGGTCTGAAGGGTTCTCATTACGACGCCCAGGTAATGCAATAATATCCCACTCACCGCTCGGAGTAAAGTCGTCCATGCTAGCCACATCAGAGCGCAACACCAGGTCCACCTCGGTGCGGTCGTATGTCCATGAACGGAAACTCAGTGTGCAATTCTGCTGGTCGAATGGGAAGTGTTTCACTTCGATTTTGCAGGCACTCTTGTAAATTGCTGGCGGCAGCCAAAACACACTGCCGTCATATGACACTACAGCGTTAGAGTAGAAGGACACTTCATACATCCCATCAGCACTGGAAAAACATAAGAAAAGCTTCATCTAGATTTTTACTATATTCATTTCACAAAAATGCACTATATCTAGTTGTGCCACATCCATTACATTTAATAGGTTGGCAAAGTACAATTTATAAAGAGGGAAGAAGTATATAAACACATTACACACAGAAGACTAAAGATCTACAGTAAAAGGCCCACTCACTTGTTGTAGAGGACGACATCCGGCAGCCAGATGTGTTTGGAAGGTAGGCGAACCTTCTTCATACCCTCAAACTTATCTGGGTCCCATGTGAGACGGTAGTCCTGCCATTCCTAGTCAGTCCCAATAAAAATCCACAATCATTTACTTAACACTTGAAACCATTAATTGTGAAAATAATATAAATAAGTGGCGGAGCGTGACATGTGAAAAATGTGTTAAGACTTTAGAATGTAGATAAAGAAAAGGGATTTGTGTTTGTGCATAAACACTGACCTGTGTAAGCCAGACGTTGGTAGTCATGATCTGCTCTCTCTCATGCTATTAACACACACACGCACATGTAGACTTGGTCAGTAACAGTAAAAGCTAATCTGAAGAAGTAAATTGATTGATACAATAGCAACTATATCATTAAAACAATTTTAATATCAGTAGATACCATATTAGCACAAAAAACATTAACGTTCAGAGACTGCCAGGATTGTTTGTATTTAGTTTGGTTGGGATTTTTTTGCCATATTGGGACCACATGAGTCCAAGGGTCTAAATGGACATATTTGCAGTATGTATTTATTTAAGTTGGAAAATGGTGTGGTTTAGATTGGGGGAGGGGGCTGGGGCATAGGGGTAGTAAGCCTTCCAATGTAACTTAAGGGGTCGTTTGCCCAATGAAAAGATTGAGCATCAATGTTTTAAGCTATCGTATTATTCCCATTTCAGGACTGAGCCCTCTGAGATCTCTTACAGAACATTAGCTTTACGCTTGCAGACTAGGTAACACCCCTTGATTTACATTGCACTAAATGCACAGAGGAGGCAACAGTCAATGCAATTAGCACACAACGTTCGGTGAGCACTTTAGTAAATGTGCCAGTGGGAATAGAAGCTAAGTTCGTATAATTGTTTTGCTATATACCAGGGGTTGGGAACCCATGGCTGGTGAGTCAGGTGTGGCTCTTTTGATAATTGCATCTGGCTAGCAGATTTCAGCTCTTCTGATGAAACAAAATATTATCACTTGTTTTAATCCATTCATCGATTTTTCCACTGCTCATGTCCTGTTCAGGGCTGCTGTTGGCTGCAGGAGCAATTGTCCTGCAACGAATCAAACATAGCTCCTCCCCCTTGTTTAGTGTCGTTGTCCTGGATTTGGTTGCCAGGGCGATGACCCATTATTTAATCATTAAGGATAATTAACGATCACGAAGTGCTGTTGATGTTTCTTCTTGCTTTCTATTTGTTCTTTCGCTCCTGGGTAACCCCCGTGTTTTGCCCCTTTGCTCCTGAGTAACCCTGTGTTTTGAGTTTAAGTTTGCCCGTATTTTGGTTTGATTTTGTGTTCAGTCTGGGAGCCAATAAATACGCGTTACCTGCAACATGGATCTGATCTCTGTTAATCCATTCCATGTCCATTATTATAATAGCCTACGTTGTCCGTTGCTGGGCCCTTTAGAATCAGTCTAAAAATATATTATATGGCTCTGGAAATATATTTCCAAATATTTGGCTTTCGTGGCTCTCTGAGTCAAAAAGGTTCCCGACCCCTGCTATATACCAATGAAAAAATAAAATTTTCACGACACTGTGGAGTCAAAAATATGTGGATATCTCAGTCACTCCCACATAAATGGGTCTGCTTGCCACAATTCCATCCAAACACTGTTCCGGCAAAACTCTGCCCCAAGTCACTTCCCTCCAGACCCACTCCAGACCTACTTAACCAACTTTAGCAGCTGAGTGAATTTTGTGACTGGATAAAAAAAACCAACAAATTTTAAAGCCACACTTTAGGAATAAGTAATAAATGTGTGGAATTTTTCTATACACCGGTTTCCTCTCACAATCCAAAAACATGTTGATTGGTGATTTCTAAATTTCCTATTGGAGTGAATGCGTGTGTGAGTGGTTGTGTGGCCCTGTGATGGACTCGCGACCTGTCCAGGGTTTACTCCTGCCTTTCACCCTATGTGCGCTGGTAGGGGCAGCAGCAGACCCCCGTGACCCCGAATTAGGGAATAAGTGGGTAAGAAGATGAATGACTGAATGAATTAATGTACATTTTGAAACTGGAATCCTAAAGAGACAAAAACAGTCAAGTGTGGAAGGGACTAAAAACAATTTCTGTTTTTCTTGTTCTATTGTCCAGATGATTTATAATTTAGTTTTTAACGCCTGTAGAGTGGGTTAAGGTGGCAGAATTGTAGTTAACAGAAAAATCTGGAGACCATGAAGTTGGCATATAACTGTTGAGAAATTAAATATGTTCTAAAGTTATACACTGTGGACAGGAGTACATTTACAGTATTTACATTTACAGTAAGTAAGATTAAGATTGGACCGGTTAGTTCCCAAGCCGTAATCAAACCCAGCTCATCGGAACACAACTGCGTATGTAGGTGTCAGCACCATTAACCCACTACACCACATTTCACCACAATTTTCACATTCAAACCTGGTGAATTTGAATGAAAGCTCTAAATCACTTTTAAAAACTGTGGTGGAAATCTGTATTGTAATATCAATTTAAAAACTCTTGGTGAGGCAAACAGAAAGGAAAAATGAAAGTTGTGCACAATTGGCATATTTTACAACACACAGCAAGGCTTAGTCCACAGCCATTATACAGTATGGAGTGCTTAACACTGGTAAAAACAGAGGTAGTAAACTCCATATACTCCATATATCTTTAGACAAAGATTTCTCTTGACTTGGGTCACATGACCTAGGTTAACATACACATTCTCACATCAGCAGATGTATTTCCACTTGCACTTTCAGACAAAAGACCATTCTTAACAAAAGTTCCATGACATTACAGGTTAAAATACATTCTTACATCACAGATATTGGAAATTTTCAAGGCTAAATACTACTAGTCTAATATGTTACAAAAAAAATCTAAAACTATAAAATATAATTAAGAAGGTGTTTGTAGTGATGTATGAATAGGTAGAGGCCAAAACGTTCGTAGATGATGTTTGGCAACATCTGGAGCAATGTTTAGCATAGTGGCTGGTATGCAGGTCAGTTTTTAAATATTGGACAGTATGTTGGTCTCCAATTAGTCTTAGTGATTTCGGGATGGTCACTGGCCAAGTGAAGAACCTGTTGCAGACTTGGCTGTTTATAAATTTATCATTTAGGTTCTTATGAAAATGCTGGAGTGGTTTCTTGGTCTATCTTCCAGGTAATAGCTGCAGTGTAGCATCTCCAGGAAAAGGAACAGACTCTATAATGTGCTATGGAGTGTACCGTATATACCGTTTTTCAAGTCGAATTTTGGAAACTGTGTACTTAAATGAAAATGTAAGCTAACCGAGGTCAATGGCAAGTATTGAAGAAGTATTGTGTCCTTAATCTTGATTTCCTAAAGTATGAGATCTAAACGCTGCTTTAGCATGACAATGTCCCTATGCACAAATCCCCTGATCTCCAGAAAAGACCACATGTAAGATCAGGGTACTTACCAATTAAGCACAGTAAACCTGTTGATGGCACTATAGCAAACAATTTAAGAACTGATGTCTAAGGAAAGCTTTGGATAAAAAGCCCTTTTTTTTTTATCAGATCCTCTGGCTAATTTATGCCAGTTTGCAAACCAGTCCTAGGATTTTTGTAATATCTTCACTGTTTAGTTTTTAAACACTTGTATCAAAGTTTTAAAAAAAATGAAATGAAAGTTGTCCTTACCACACTGATAAGCTGTGCCAGTGAGACCATCAGCTGTACCGTCACCAATTCCGAGCCATTTGTTGCTGGCCGAATGAGTTTGTTGTAGTGAGCAGGATTAAGGAGATGCTCAACCAGTCGCTCCTCTGTGTCAGCTCCTAGACTACCTATATAAAAAGGTACAACTTTATTAAACAAAACTTAAATTTAATTATAAACATTTAATTTAATTATAAATATATCAATCTTCCTTTTGTTTATATCTGAAATAAGCAATTTTGTTTTCAGCTCGCTTACTCCCATGTGCAAATCAAGGTGCTAGCCAACCATAAGCTGTGCCTTTGCAAATATCCCCCCAAAAAAAGACACCACTTCACAACGGTTAATGTTCTAAAAAAAAAATATCCAAAGAATGGCAACTAGGCCATAACAGACCCCGTGAGCATGATGGAAATAGTAAATTATCTTTGTACTAATTTTTGCTTACTATTCAGTTTGGGATGCAGTAAGAGTAAAAGCATTTTTCTTTTTTATTAATAATTTTAAACTGATTTAAAAATGCAGTTTTACGGTAGGAACATGGGTATTATATAATATGCTGGTTTTTATGGGTTAGATACTGAGGTTTTTTTTTTTTTTTGTTTTTTTATAAATAAAATGTTTAACATTTAAGTAGTTTATATTTTGTGTCGGACATTTAAGTAGTCAACTGAATTGTAGGGATTTAACAATTACATCAGTAAGGCAAAAAAAACATACATTACATATACTGAATACTATTATCCATCCTACCATCCATTCATCCATCCATCTACCCCGTGATCCCCTTTCTGTATTCCCTCACTCTGTATTTTGCATATAAGGCTTTTCCTGCTCCGAGTCAATATAAAGTATATGCTCCTTCTTTCGCTTCTCACCCTTACCATCGATCTCTCTTTCTCTCTCTCTCTCTCTCTCTCTCTCTCTCTCTCTCTCTCTCTCTCTATTCAGCAGACATGAGTAATGACTTTACACAGCAGATCAATGAAGAGCCTAATCAGGCACCATAAACTAGCATCTCTTACAGTCATTTTCAGCATCTCTAACCCAAGCTTTCTTGCTGAGCCTTACATCATCTCCTCTGTCCCGGATTTGGCTAGCTGTCATGTTCGGTTTTAGTAGAATGCCCCATTATCTCATTTAGCCAGAGTTCAATTTGTCATGCTTTTTGCCTAACTTGTACAAACCTGAATTTTATGGAATGACGATGTCATTTTACCGTATGTAAAATGTATGAGAGAGAGAGAGAGAGAGAGAGAGAATTTAGACTACAACAGAACTAGATTTGTATACCAAGTTATATAACAAGCGCATAGTGCGTCTCCTATAGAATTGCTGGAGTCCATGAACATCTTTTTTTGTCTCTCTGCCCAGCTGTGTTGTATTTCAAAGAAGGTTGCGCAAGTCACAATTACATAAATCTAAATATATTTGTCTATTTTTTCCGAGATTTGTAATTGGTTAAAAAGAACACTAGAGAAAACAGAAAAGATAAATGTTCATTGATGGGAGGGAGAGTTAAGAGTCTACACATGCTCATATGTGATTGATCTGCTTAAATGTTGTTGATTGTTGGCCCTTAAATCGTAAGCACACAATTGCAAAGAATGTCTTTTGATTTTTGTAGTGGTAGATATTATCTAACCATGATATTAACTAGAAAGATACAGAGGTAAATCTCTGGCTGCATAGCACACCCAACTTTAGTGCCTAACCTTAAATCTGAATCTGAATCAAAATCATTGGAACGGATCCTAAACTCAAGATTCCTTCAAGTCAGTAGGGATTCAGGTATTCCCCTAGGAGACACTCAACAAATGTACCGAATCCTTGGACTTGCCCCCTGAGTCCCTCAGATCTGGCTGTTTTGCTATGTGCTAATGGGTCCATTGAATCGGACAGTTTAGAGGAATCAAATGAATTGGTACAAGTAATAAAAACTTGATTTGTGCCCAGTGACATTGTCATGCTGGGAGTAGTGTTTGTAATGCATTTTACTTGATCTAAGAAGCACAAAGATTACAAATGGTAATCGGCAGGATTTAAAGTTTTTGTATTGCCTTTTTTTGTATAAAGTTTTAGGCATGAGAGAGTTTTTGTAATTAGGAACAATGATTTCTAAAAAAAATTCCTCCAGTTTTGCAGCAGCTTATTTCCACAAAATGTACCAAACTTCCATTATGCAACATGTATAAAATATTCAATTTCATGTTACATTTTGTGCATTTGCCTTTGTTGACACCTTAAAAATGAGATAATCCCTGGGATGAGTTTAAAAAATTGAATAAACAATCTTACAATCAGCATTGGAAGTTATTAATCGCCTTTTCTACTTTATTGAAAGAAGTGAGTAATTTATTGATACCAGGGCAGTTTAAAGGATGCATTCTGCACATGTAAAGCGTGGTCACTGAATACTTTTGACGTCTCCATTCCCTGGGTTCCCTCTAAAACGATTTCCCCTCTTTAAATGCACAATAAAAGGTTTTAGATCGATAAGACTTTGAACATGATTTATTTTTGCTAGGACTATATGTGCTATAGGGAAAGAAGTGATAAGATATGAAACAGAAACAACTTGGTGAGGTTGGATCAACATCTCTTTGGCAAAAAAATTATTTTGTAACTAAAAAATTAACATGAATGATTGTCATTTGGTGTGAGCTAGAGATGTACAGTATATGTACAGTATGTGTGTGTGCACACATAATTAAAAAGCTCATTCTAGTTGTGAACAAATAGCTGAATTAGAATGCACGCAGCGAGCTTCCCCAACCCCCAAGATCGTGTTCACTCAGTTTGATGCCAATGCCAACCACAGCATTAAATTAAATGCTTTCATTTTGAATCATTATTATAGGCTAGGTTGTTGTCATTACTGTAGCATTTTTATGAATGAGCTATGATTATGAAAAACATTTCACTGTGCTTTGTCAAGTGAAACAAACGTTTTAATTGACTGTACTGTTCATTTGATCCAGCACTTCAGGGCAAGGGTCATTAGGAAATACTTTCCTTCTTCCATAAATTAAACCTTCACATTCACAAAATCTAATCTAGTATCTAGTAATCTGTGAGAAATAGTACAGAAGTACTGAAGCAGTATAGTAGCTGGACTTATTGTCCTTATTGTGAATAAACAAGGTTAAGGTTCATATTCAGTTCACTGCAATGCACATTGTGCATATAAAGGCAATAAAAAAAAAAACTATGCTCATAAGTAGCACTATAACTGCTGACATTTGCAGTCTCCAGAGATGATTTCAGAGTGTACATTTAGTGAACAGCAGTACTGCAGATAGAAATGCAAATGGAAAGGAACTACAGTAAATAATACGCCCAAATTTGGGGATCATAAAAGCAATTCAAATGCTTGTCAAACAGAATGACGCTGCTTCTCACTGCACAAACTCGCCATACCTGAACAAACAATCTTTCATTCATTCATCTTACCCGCTTATTCCCTAATTCAGGCTCACGGGGGTCTGCTGGTGCCTATCCCAGCAAACATAGACAAACAACCATTCACACACACACATTCACTCCTATGAACAATTTTAAATAACCAATCGACCTAATCTGCACATTTTTGGACTGTGGGTGGAAACCAGAGTACCCGTAGGAAACCCGCTCAAGCGCGGGGAGCACATGCAAACTTTGCACAGAAAGATCCCCGGCCAGGGAATCGAACCCAGGACCTTCTTGTTGCGAGGCGACCGTGCTATCCACTACGCCACCGCTTGAGCCAGCTCGTGCGTTGATTAAATTAATGTATGCTCTATTGGCTCCTTTGCGATTCCATGGCATCCGCATTAATTACATGGCTAATATAAGGAAAATTGCAACAACAAGCCTTATATACTTTGAGGAAGCCTTGGTTTCTAGTATAAGATTTACAAGCTTTTTCTCATCACACAATACCTTTGATGGATTCATCCCTCACAGGTTTTAGCAGTAATAATTAGTGATATGTGACATAACTCTTCTATTGTGCTACATAAATTGCCTCTGGTCTGATGCTTCCTCCAGCGGTTCATAAGGGACCCAATGCTCAATGCCGTAGACAGTGTTACCAGTTTCTGGTAGGCATTTTCTCCATAAAAGAGATTTGTGCTTTAGGTAAAAGGACTTGATATATGGCAACCTAAGATAAAATGTTCTAAATAACGTAATCGCTGAGTGTATATTTGCCTACTGTTGTTTAACCGTACTTAAAAAGTCAAGGAAACGGACTGATATGGTTTCTACCACCACCTACCCCTACCACATAAGTCTTTAGGTTTGACAGCGAGACCAGTGTTTTAGTGGTGTCATGGCCAGGGTTCACAAATAATTATAGTTGTTGGTTTGTTATAGTGTTCCACTTTTCAAGATGATTTAAACCCCGAATACAAATATATTTAATTAGTTTAAAATATTCATTTAAAAATGAATATTTTTTTTAGAAAAAAGACAATGAGCTGTAGGGCTATAGTATAGAAAGTGCGGAATTGCCTGTAAAAGTGCAGAGTCTGTGTACATAAGAGAATGAGAAGGTGCGTGCGTGCGTGCGTGCGCTGAGGTGTAGGTAATCGGGGCTATATATAGAACAGAAGGTGACCTATCCATAAACCTTTAGTCATTCACCAACTGAGTGACAGTGGGAAATATCAGTTTTTATACAGTTAAAAACTAAATATATTTGTAATGGACTGCCGACCTGTCCGGGATAGGCTCCAGCAGACCCCCCATGACCCGGAATTTGAGAATAAGTGGGTTAACAGATAAAGGAATTAATTAACTGTACAAGCAAATAAACAAATCCTGTCTGAAAATACATTGCCTCTTTAAACAATAGGATAAATTATCCTGCTATTTTTAAGCAGGATTTGTTTTTGATTCAATTGGTTCGACAAACCTGCCATGCATGCAGTCACATTTGCAGTATTTTGCAGACAAAACGCAATGTGTGTGTGCTTGTGAAATTCATTTAATTCAAGGTTGCTTTTTTGGGCAGGCACTCCCTTTTTGGTAGCCTTGAATTAATTAATTTGTTGTAAATTGCTACCTGAACATTCTACACCAGATTTTTTTTCAGCCTTTTCTTAGTTCTCTCCAATAGGTTTATATTATTAATACATGGAGAAAAGCCAAAGAAAAGCCAAGACCATGTTAATTATTAAGCCACCATGTTATCCCCTTTCAAATTATATGAGTAAAATAATTTGACTTGGCAGATTTAACCATTTCACTAGAAAAATAATGACATATGAACTCTATGCTTCTAGGAAATTTACACTAAATCTAAATAAAATCAAAAGAATCGATAAATGCCTTGGTATTGTTTTCATAGTAAAATTAATGTTAAAACAAAAAGCCTGGTCCTCTGTATCCAGTACATAAAAAATGAAGCAGGTCCTTCAGCTGCACTCGTTACTGGGTTATTCCGAAAAGTGTGGCGGTAACAACAGAACTAATGATGAACTTAGCCTTAGGTCAGGAGTGTCAAACTCCGTTCCTGGAGGGCCTGCAGAGCTTTGGTCCAACCCTAATCAAACACATCTGAACCAAATAATCAAGATCTTGCTAGGGATACTTGACATATAGAGGTAATTGTGTTGTGTCAAGTTAGAGCTAAAGTCTGGAGGCTACCGGCCCTCCAGGAACTGAGTTTTACACCTGTGCCTTAGGTGGTACACATGTACGGACCCTGTTTGCCTCTGTAATTGATTTATGATGGATGAAGTGATGCATATCATTCAGTAACAAACGGTCGTCACTACACTATGAGGGCAGAAATTCATCCAAATCGTTGCCAGTTTGCACATCTTTATTTGAAGAAAGAGCTGAATCGCACACGACCCTCACAGCAAGGCCAGAACAGAAACACTGATGCTAATTGCTCTTAATGAGCCAACTTAATGATGGTAATCTAGATGAGAGGAAGTTCATATTGATTCTTACTTTGGCTGTGAAGACACCACTCTTAGATGGGCTTGTCTTGCTTGGCACTTGATAATTTATAGTGTTTGTGATACTTGCCTGATTATGACCAGCCTTGATTGATTGTCCTTATACACAAGGTGCAAATACAGCATATGTGTTTTTACTGAAGAGCAAATTTAGAATAGATTTACTATTTCCTAAATTACATTAGTTATTCCAGTGTTTAAATAATTCAGTGCATTGGTTTAATATTTAATGAGAATATTTGTAGCATATGTTTAAAGACAAAGTATTTAAAGTTGTTAAAGTTGTTGTACAAATGTAGGTCTTCCTCAAAAGGCTATATAGCATTTACAGGGCAGACGAATAAAAAAGATCTATTATGAAAAGTGTACCATTTATAAAGGAGACAAAAGGTTTTAAGGGTAGGTTCACCAGAAAAAATAATTTATTTCTATAAAGGGTTAAGGACTCATTTTTATTGAGAATTGATCAGAATAATGGAAATGAAATAGGAAATAGCCAAAAAGTGACAATAAGGGGACAAATACAAATGAATAAAAAAAACCATCTCTTTAAATAAATCTGAATACGGGCGACTGTCTATATAAACTCTGTTGAGTACATTAACATTAAGAGTATAGCTGTACACGGCATGCTGGTTAATGAACCATGTAGGTTACTGAATTTGCTGCCTTGCTTGTCTGATTAAATTCTCTCCTAATGAATTAGATATAAAAGAACCCTGAATAAAGGATGAATATACTGCTGTAACCTCACTGTATCCCTGGGAGATTCTTTTATTTTACTACTTATCTTACTGTACTAGAAACGAAAAGAAAGCCTAAGCTGATCTTCACTGCTTCGTACGTTTGCGTGTATCTGTGTGTGTCCACATCTGCAGTGACGAAAGTAATTATTCATTGTCCTGTTCAATACTGCCAATGACTTTCTGTTAACATCCCTAATTAACACAAGCTGATGCACACATACATCCATGCCAAAATCCAAATGTCTGAACTACGTCACACACACACACACACACACACTCAGAGTTAGACTACTGACAGATTTGACATGATTATATAAGATCATTTGACATCTGATCTAAACTGTCAGGAATTATTAATACGCATGTCTTGTTGAAGGATGCTTCAAGGATGCCTCTCAATCTCACACACACACACACACACACACACACACACATATACACGGGAGGGGGGGCAGAGAGCACTTACTGGTGAACAGTTCGAGATTATGATTCATAAACTTAAAAGCATTTTCTCGTAATTTTTTTTTATGATTCCCAGTTCAATAAAACGCACCACAAATTTTGGAAATGTTCCAAAATGGACATAAGAGTATCCACATAAAGCGCTTTTCTAGATTTACTGTTATGTAAGCGCACACCGACATGCCTATAAATTCTACATTCACATGGAACAGATATTTGGCTAATTTCTTGGATTTCCTGTCTTTAATGGAATGTCATATCCATCAATTTGAGTTTTTTCGTTCGCGCGCACGCACATGCAAAATAATGGCACTCAAATCCGTGTTTCTCATTATTATTATTATTAATTAATTAATTAATTTATTTATTTTTAATCCCAAATCTTACTTACTTGTCGCAGTGGCCAGCAGTAGACACAACGCTGTCCATGGAACCATGTCGACTCTGATAAGGATGGCATCAGTCGAAGGAATGAAAGATCTGAATTTATTTGTTAGAACGCGTTAAGCGATCAGCAACTGCGATGTACGGAGAGACAGACAGACAGACAGACAGACAGAGTGTGAACCCCGGTGCGTTCTGTTGTCTTAGTGTGAAAGCGCTGAGGGTTTTTTTTAAACGCAGAACGGAGTGTGTTATGAGACGCCAGGTTTCTGGTAGGCTGATCGTGATGCGAGAGAAATGTGCCGGTACTGATGGGAGATTGATTCACGAATTGGTTCAATATGAACGATTCCTTTATGGGTCGACTCTTTTTTTTTTTTCTTTAAAAGATTTGATTTTACTTTCTGCTTTCTTGCTGGAATTTGAACCCATACGTTTGTGGTACTGACTGGTACCATAGTCAAACTGGTTCGTATGCTTTTTTAATTTTATTATTATTTTTTTTTATAAGAGTTATGTGATTTTGGCTTGCAACCAAAAGGTTTTACCATAATAAATAATAATAATAAAATGGAAAATGCTGAAATAGGAGACATGGTAGAATGAAGTGAAGAATATGGTATAGGATACTACCATGATGGAGTTTACTTCTTTGAAGCGGATGAGTATATCATTCCCTTTACAGGTAAATCTCCTAATTTTTCACCCAATAAACCGAGTAAGTCTTTATTATAAATAAAGTGTACATATCTCATTTACAATGGCAGGTTTGTGTGATGTGTTATAACGCACAATTGTGCAAACACCTAGTCCAATACATTTTGTTAATATTCAAAAATATTTCAAATGTATGACTTTTACAATTGGACATGAAGTTAATTGTGATTTTTCTTTCTAAACAGACGTATTTCCACTTGTAATAAGTGTAAACACTACTGTAATCTCCCTTGATTTATTTTTTTACCTAAAATGATTCTTTACTTGCACTATACATGTTGTAATTTGCTATTAAAATAAGTCTTGTGGATTACAGAAAAAACAAGGGACAATAATGATTACAGACAATGTTATATTTTTATTGTGTGCAATGCCTCTGTGGATGCCAATGGGACATGATGGCTAACTCTGTGTTTCCTCTCTGTCCAATGGAGTTCGAGGAAAGTCACAGGATGAAGTGAAAACTACCAAGGTGAAGAGCCACCAAGAGAACTAACTGCACCCATTCTAATGTCACAAGCCCTGTGGGAATCAAAATGGGAGGTTCAGGCAGTCAGTTTACATCAAGTATCTCAGAAGGCCCTGATACACTACCAAAGTCTGTACCAAAGTCTACCTTAACCTGACATTGCCCTTATACAGGACACAATCATCATGTGAAAGCCACTTCAAATACATGATTAATACAGAGTACAACATATAGTGAAATGTTTTTCTTCGCATATCCCATCTTTCTGCACCCCTGGAGCAGGAAGGGTTAAGGGTCTTGCTCAAGGACCCAACAGTGTCAGACTTGAGCCTAGGTCTTCCTTGGCGGTGGTGGGGCTTGAACCCAGGTCTTCCATTTGAGCCACCACTGCCCTCAGCACAACGTACTTTTCATCCTCACTTCTCTTTAGTTTTCTGAACTCACTTTGTACCTAGTCTCCCTCAAACAAGATTAGTGAACTCAATAATTGTCCATATAAAGTCTAAATGTACCTGCAGTGAAACCTCCTAAGGTAGGCCTGCTATTTTGCAATAAACAAATAGTGGATTCTAAGGTACACCTTTGAAATCAGGTACTTAATGTGGGAGTTCTATGGCAAATCCAAAGATTCAACTTCAAGCAATTTAAATATTGGCTTTAATGACTCTGGTAACTGCATTCTCTACAATAACAGGAACGGGAGGTGAGAGTAGCTTTTCCTGGCACTGATGAACGGAGTCATTCTTTGCCCAAACAACCATTTATTACTATCTAATATAGTTCCACAAAAAGTAGGCCTATTTACAACAAGGTCAGCCAATTCAATATGGAGTTTATTTTAAAAAGTCAGTGATTGTGCAGTTGTCATTGGTAAAAAGATATTTTCAATAAGTCGTAAAAAACAACACCAAATAAACAAGACTTGAAACATATGCAAAAATTCTCTCCCTTTAGTCCCACCACGAATTACCGTTATATTCAAATATATCCAACACAATGATGTAGTTACCATTTGTTAGGATTTGTAACCATGACTTGCAATGTACATTGTGATGCTATATTGTTAGGTAACACAAAGACATAGACACCAACTAAAGAGCAGCAGTGAGGTTACCAGTTCTAAATAGTGCAGACACAGACTAAATTTAAATTATTATAATTATAAAGTGTCAAGTTTAATTGTAAAGTGATCTTTGCTGTTGTAAATTGATCTGTGTAGATGTGTAAGAGCAGCAGTGCATGTGATAGTCCATGTGTGTGCATGTCTAATATGCTCAGCCTGGATCATCGTCGTGTTCCAAATACAGTTCTGGTGAAAGTGCCATAAACGAAGTGCACTGGAATATGTTCCTTGGAACAATGCTCACGCTTTTGCACCAGTGGTTGTTCTCCCCTTGTCTTTCCCGACTCCATTGTCAGATCAGACTGGATGGATGGGGTGGTCCAGCCATGGGTTCAGCCATGTCTCGTTGAAGCCAAGTTTGTTTTCAAGAGACTAGACATTGGCAGTATACTAGGTAAAAGGAGATGAATGGAAGAAAGCCTTCATTACTTCACAAGGCTACTATGAATACTTGGTCATGCTTTACAGACTATTTAACACCCCCGCAGTCTTCCATTCATATATCAACAATATTTTCGGAGACCCCTTAAACCAGTATGTTATTGCCTACATTGGCATTCTGATTTACTCGATAATGCTCAAAGAGCACCATAACCACATTTCAAACTGTACTCCAATGTCTCTTGAATAACCACCTTTATGTCAAGGCAGAGAAGGGAATTTCACCAAGCTCAAATTCAGTTTTGGGTTTACCACATTAACTTGCAGGAGGTATCCATGGAACCAGGCAAGGTGGCTGCGGTAGCAGGATATAGCTAAAACTGTAAAGGAACTTCAGCAATTCCTGGGCTTTGCTAACTTCTACCACTAGTTAATTCGCAATTATAGCATCACTGCCAGCACCTCTAACTTCTCTCCTTATGGGTAACAGAAGATGATCTGGGACGAAAATGGCAGCCTATCTTTGTCCACATTCAAGAACAAATTTCCCATACTTTCTCATCCTAATCCTACCGTACCTTTTTTCATAGAGGTGGACTGCGGAGTGGTGACAGACTTATCCCAACGGCAGGGGTCCCCTTTTGAACTTTACCCTTGTGCATATACCCCTGCAAGCTGTCTGCAATGGAGAGAAACTATGTTGGCAACAAAGAGCTGTTAGCCATCAAGGAGGCATTAGTAGAGTGGAGCCAGTGGTTAGAAGAAAGTACGCACCCATTCACTGTTGTGACTGACCACAAGAATCTGGAATACATAAAAGGGCTACAACATTTAAAAACTCTTTCCTGCCGTTTTGTCCTCTCAGAATTGAATAGTGTGAATTAAAAAAGTCCACCCTGAAATCATGGTGTGCCCAGTTCTGTGGTTTTTGGATGAAAATTAGTCTCTCCATGCCCAAGAGAATTCTGGTAATTGTCCTTCCGGAAAATTGTATGTACCTTTTGTAGCCTCAGGTCTAGAGTACTCGCGTGGCTTTGCACTTCCCTTGGTTCTGGCCATCTCGGTATAAAGAGAGCTTGAATAATGGAACGAGCGTATTTGTGACCCAATTTTTGTACTGAGGTTTAGAGGTATGTAAAGGGGTGTACGATTTGTGCCAACTCCAAAACATGTTGACGCCTACCTGCTGCAACCTCTACCTATTCCCCAGAGACCCTGGTCCCTTATAGCTCATACTCCTTTAGGAGCTACCTTCCACCACTGAGACTGCCCAACACCTGTTTTTAGAGTTTATGGACAGCCCAAAGACATGGTGTCGGACAGAGGTCCCCAATTCACATCAAAAGTCATCAGGATATGACCCCAGTCCAATACTTAAGTTGAGCGGTTGAAGCAAGAGATGGGGAGAAACTTTGTTCTTATTTCTACCGAAGACCGAACAGGTGGCGTGAGGCCAGGGATCTTTCTGAGTAGAGTTTGGATGTTCTCCCTGTGCTTGTGAGGGTTTCCTCCGGGCACTCCGGTTTCCTCCCACATTCCAAAAACATGTACATTAGGGTGATTGGTGATTCTATATTGCCCATAAGAGTGCATGTGTGAGTGGTTGTTTGTCTATGTGTGCCCTGCAATAGACTGGAGGGAGGAAACCGGCGAAAACACAAGCGCAGGGAGAACATGCAAACTCTGCACAGAAATGTAATATCCATTAATATTAATATACTAGTTCAGACACACCAAATACGTGCTGATAAGTTTGTGTAACGTGACATTTAAAAATTATCATTAAATGTGATTTATTTTTTAAATATAAGTAATCCATAGGAAAGGTTGGAGAAATTCCTGCATCATTCAAGTTCAATGAAGACGCCACAAGAATATAGTTTGGTAGA
The DNA here is from genome assembly GCA_026260255.1 of Pseudolaguvia tuberculata. Classification (NCBI taxonomy): domain Eukaryota; kingdom Metazoa; phylum Chordata; class Actinopteri; order Siluriformes; family Sisoridae; genus Pseudolaguvia; species Pseudolaguvia tuberculata. The sequence continues at coordinate 15,056,617 of JAOTRA010000035.1, read as the reverse complement.
CAACAACTGCATTCACTTTGTCCAATTGAAGTGGAACTGACTTTTCCCCACATCCAGTAGTTTCATGGCAGTGTTTTTTATAAGTAGTCTTTAAAAAAAATAACTGGTTAAGATCTAATCTTAAGATCTTACATTAAAATCGAATGTAACCGTTGATGGAGAAATCCTATGAATAATAGGGTTTAAATATGTTTTTGTGTTTGACTTTGATTCAAAGGCAGAAGTGAGACTGTTTCAAAACCCATTTGAAGCAGATGTATTCAGTTTCCCAGATGAACTGCAGCTGGAGGTCATTAAGTTGTAAGCAAATGACCTCCTTAGGGACAAGTTCAAAGAAGTACTGGTAGGTTTTCTCAGTTTTTGCCCAAGAAAGACTTGCCTAATGTAAAAACTTTTGTAAGGTTTCTTTGGAACAACATACTTGTGTGAACAAACATTTTCAAGAATGAAATACCAGCAGCGGATGAATGAATGAATTAATCTATGGTTTGATTATTTTTTTATTTGGACCTCGAGTGTCAAACTGCTGTTTGATAGTTAATGCAACGCATGCTGAAAAGTTTGGAGACCCCTGGTATTTCATTCCTAACTTGGAGATGATGAGTTTTATATTCTTTTTGGTCAAATTGGTTATGTATGTCTTTGCGTGATGTTGCCGTAAAGTTGATTTGAAGCGCACATGTAGAAAACGTGGTGTGAATAATCAAACCTTACTTATGTGTAGTGATTAGATGATGACGGCGTGAGGAGAGGAAAGAGTAAAAAGTTTCCTGACGTAAAAGACTAACGAGAGAACAGAAATAAAACGATGGATTGAATTTAAGTTTGTTCTTTTGAATCACGTTTGATTAGTGAAACCGAGAGTTACCCAAGCTTTGCAGAGAGAAAGCTCGAGCAGAGGCTCATTAAAACTTTTGCGCCTTAGCTGCGTCAGGGTGTTCTGTGGTGGAGTTTTTTCTCTTTGTGGAAAACAGTGGGTTAATGTATTTGTTCAAAAGTATAGTGTAGTCAGAGAGGGGAGCCTTAATCCACCATCATACGGTTCCTTTGGAATCTGGTGATGCTCTTTACTCATTCATTTTAATTCATCTTAAGGTAAGGGGTGCTACACTAAGATTGCCAATAAATATGATGGCTTTGCTAGTTTTTGAATATTATAATTACTGTGAAAATCTTTCCTCAATATTATTATTGTTATAGCTGCACAATTAACCGTGTCATTTTGCGCAGATAAGGTAAGGATTTTGTCTTTGACCTTTTAATGTCTGACTAGATGAAGTGGTGACTTAGTGCATAATGTGTTGGACTGATACCAGAAAGAACGGGGTTTCGATCCCCACCTCCACCATGCAACCACTATGGGCCCTTGAGCAAGGCCCTTAAATCACAACTGCTCAGTTGTATAAGAGATCAAATGTAGGTCGCTGTGGATAAGAGCGTCTGCCAAATTCTGTGAATGTAAATCTTCATGATTTGTTCCTCAAACAACGTCTTGAAGTGTTACAGAAGAATTAATGAAATATACTGTAATATATACATATATAATATAATAAGACGAAGATCCTTTATTCCTATTTGTATAGATTATATTGTTCCCTTTCCACTCGAAATTGCGAATCATCCACTTTGGGAAATCCCCACCTTCACTTTTATCAGTTTGGCCAATTGCCTCTTGTATGCAAATAAGCAATAGGCGCGTAACGCCATCTAGCGACTGTAAACAGCGGCGCGGGGCGGCAATATTCAGAACAGTCTCTTTCCCAGAAGAATCTACAGTGAAAGTGATGAACAACCGCAATGGTAAGTGTTTTTATCATTCACTTTTGGTCTAAATTTCTCTTATCATTTCAGAACTATTCGGACAATAAAATAGCGAATAAAATTCGGTCTGATAAAATAGCGGAATAATTGAATGAATAATTGAGAGTAATTTAATGTGATTTTTTTATCCACATACCTATAAGAATGTAAGGTTTGAGTGTCATTTCTTTTTGTTGACATTTGAGATTTGATCCACATCTTTTTATGCATTTGTAGCAAATATGCAAACCTTTTGGAACTGGAAGGCTGATGCTGTCATAAGCAAGAGTAAGCTTGGCCTTGCTGAAACAAACAAACAACTGATCTGATCTGATCTCCCAGGGCAGCACTGTTGAACATCTAGTGCTCGCAGTTCTCAAAAGTAGGGAAACATCTCATTAACATGCATCACATTTCTCTAATGCCATTAGGGAACCCAGCGTTCTGCTTCACTCTGTCTACAAGTTGGATGCCTCCACCGAGAAGAGATGTTGCTGTGGGTGCCTATCGTCCTGTGGAGTTCAAAAGAGGTCACCAGATAAAGTGAGAACTATCGAAAAAAGGTTCAGCGGACTATTTTACCTTTTAACAGCTTTATCCAGATTTTCTATTTTAAAATTGCACAATTTTAAATCAGCACAATGGTGGAGATCTCAATGGCTGAGGAGACCCATCCATCAGTTTGAGGTAATCACTGATGAAGGTAACATTGAGTATCTGAGTTTCAACTTTTTCTGTCTGGAATTCATGAATATTAAATATAACACTTTGTACCCAAGTCTTTTAATCTGACATTGCCCTTATATAGGACACCATCATGAGCCCATCCAGTGGTTCCTCAGAAAATACTACCTGAAGGTATAACCTATTTTCCATCCTAACTTAACTCTAACTTTCTGAACTCCCTTTGTACCTCTCCTTGCACAGGGCACCCAGATTATACCATCTCCCAACAAGTTTGATGCTCTCCTCTTTCCAGTCTTTTCTTTCAGTTTCTTGTGTCTTGTGCGTTGGAAGATTTGCCGCTATCAGACTGAATCGCATAACCAAGTTCAAGCTGTACTTCAACATCTCTTGAATAACAACCTTTGTGACAAGGCAGAGAAGTGAAGTGTGAGTTTCACCAAACAATTCAGTTTGAGTTACCACATTAACTTGCATGATGTCTCCATGGAACCCGTCAAGGTGGCTGTAGTAGCAGAATGGTCTCTTAAGACAAGAAACGTGAGCGGTTCCTGGGCTTCTAACGTAAGTTAATGTACAATTGTAGCATCACTGTGGCACCTCCCATTTCTCTCCTTAATTGTCCACACTGTCAGACTGAAATCTATTTCATATATGGATTTGTTTTTTGAAACACAGTAACTTCTTTACCTTCTCTAAGTGGTGTGATGCTGTCTCTTTTTTGTATATAAGTTTGCCTTACACAAATAAACGTTGAAGTTGTCTGCTAAAACAGAGTCCTGTTTTCATTGAGTGCTTCCCAGATCGATCTGCAAGAGAATTGTGCATCTATAGCAGACAGACACACGTTTTTTTCTTTCACTTGTCCTTAGATAGAAGGGTCGCCAATCCTTAAAATTGTTAATTACAATTAATGACGGGATATTTTGGGGGCAAGGTGAGGGAGGCTAGGTTAAGATGGTTTGGACATGTGCAGAGGATGGACATGCATTATATTGGTAGAAGAATGCTGAGGATGGAGATGCCGGGCAGGAGGACAAGAGGAAGACCAAAGAGGAGCGATCCGCTGTGGCGACTGTTAACAGGAGCAGCAGAACGGAGATGTAGCCTTAAAACAACATATAAAAAAATAACCTACATTTTTTTGTAAATTAATAATAGGTGGGCAAAAATATATTGAAATGTATGTTTAACATTATTGCATGTCTTCACTTTATCTTAACTTCTAACAAAGATTTTAAGACGATACATGGAATACAACAAAATGCTAATGTTCAAGGTTCAAAGTGTCATGTCTACAGTAAAGGAAACAGGTTTCCCTGTAAGAAATAACATTTTTAATTACGTTTCTCAATATATTTTCAATTCAGACTCAATACAACTGAAATGAAAAGGTTTTTTTATTTTATTGCTGAATAATTGTATACTAATTTAACATTATATAATGCTTGTATAAAAAAACCATTATAAAATATTGACTGGATTCCTTTTACCTTTACTGAACCTGTTTCCTATGCTGGCTAATTATTTCTTGTAGATTCCTATAGTTTTAGTTTAGTCATCTAGGACATTTAATATTGAGACTGTTTCTGTTCTAAACATAGGTTTAGATATAATCAGAAAGTGTGTCTTAATAAACTAATATAGTTACTTCGAACATAGAACCTGGTCCTATGAACCTGGTCATAGCCCGCTCCTCTGATCTGAGGATCACTGTCTAGTTTCGTTACCGCATGAAACGTACATTTATACCTACAACTCCCAGATTTATCCACCAAGATTGGATCATTGTCGGATCCCATGGAACTCGACCAGGCAACGGATTACCTAGCTTCTACTCTGTGTTATACCTTAGATAGCGTAGCCCCAGTTAAAAGACAATTAGTTAAAGAAAAAAAGCTGGCTCCATGGTTTAATGATCATACATGGTCTCTAAAACAGGTCATTTGGGCATTTCAAGAAATGAACAAGCAGACAGCGCTGCAAACAGAGCTCTTAATGCAGAGTTAACAAGATGCCAGATACCAACCACAGATCTCAGACCTTTGCTGAAATCCTACATCACACATCAGTGGCAAGAGGAATGGGACAAGTACCCCCATATCAAGTTACATGAAATTTACCCTACCATCCACAAGAAACAATTTCCTCAAGTAGACTTGACCAAACCGTGTACACAAGGTGCCGTATTGGCCACACAAGTCTCACCCATACCTTTTTGTTAAAAGCGGAAGAACCACCACTATGTCAAGACTGCAAATCACCTACATCAATAAAACACATTCTACTCCACTGCCCTGCCTTAGGCACTATAAGGCAGAAATTTTATTCAGAAAACACTCTGAAAATATTTTCAAAACAGTTTTACCATACAGAATTTTTAATTTCTTAATAGCTATAAACCTCAAAAAGCTTATATAAACTGCTTTTGCCAAACAACATAGACTCTAACTGTTGCCATAAAATAGCCACTGAAGCTAACAGGGCATTAAAAAAACAAAAAAAACAAAAAAAAACTGATATGTTTGGATAGAATCTACGGTGAAGGTGTACAACAGTACTAACAACAGTAATGGTAAGTGTTTTTAATCATTATTTTGAGTCAGTGCTGAACAATTAAGACAATAAATCAAATTAATGCAGATTATTATTGTGCGCTGTCTGACAAAATAAGTCCAAAATTAGTCTTAGTTCATTATATCTTTTTTGATCCAATTTAGTAGTCTTTAAAATACTTTTCATTTCAATGTCAATATTTATCAGCATGTTTAAGGACATGGTAACACAGTGGTTAAAGTTTTGGACTGTTAATTGGAAGATTGAAAGCGGCCCAAGCCAGTCTTAAGAAGAAAAGTTAGGAGAATCTAAAGATGACGCAATAGGTGTGGTTAAAATAAATATATGCAAAGCTATATAAATTATATAAATGAAAAAATAATTAAAAAAGATAATAAAATCTCCTCGACTAATACTCTCCTAAGTGTAAAATATTTTTTAGAAATTTCTGTTACAACAAGAACAATGATACTCTGATAGTAGTGTCCTGACATCCTTGAATACACAGTGTCTGTATACTGTACTTTTGAATATATCTCTTCTTCTTCACCTCTCGACTGTTCCCGTTAGGGGTCGCCACAGCGGATCACTCTTCTCCACACTACCCTGTTCGCTACATCTGCCTCTTTCACCCCAAC
>JAOTRA010000035.1:15034287-15050839 GCA_026260255.1 Pseudolaguvia tuberculata | reverse complement strand
GACCTCCATCCTCAACATTCTTCTACCAATATACTGCATGTCCCTCCTCTGCACATGTCCAAACCATCTCAATCTAGTCTCCCTATTTTCAATTCAATACAACTGAAATTAAGTGTTTATTTACTTTATTGCTTTTTTAATTTGATGACTAAATTATACTGATATCTGTAAATATAATGTAAATGATGTAGAATTGTGTATTAATTTAATTAAATCAAACTTTTTAAGTATGTTTTTCAAAAGCAGTCTAAAATGTTTACTGGATCACTTTTACACTGTTATTAAATAAAATTGTTTCCTATGCTGGCTAATGATTTCCGGTAGATTCCTATAGTTTTAGCGGAATTCAGCCCACCAGATGGTTTTACAATAATTACAATTTAAGGCCGGTGTTTAAATGGTCAAACAATTGTGCAAACACCCAAATCTAAAACTTTTTTTTGTTTCATTAATAACAGCTGTATGGCCATTAAGTTAATAAAATGTTAAATATAATTTATTATTTTGTAAATGTAAATAATCTGATGTAAACAATTATTCAACCCGATTACTGTAACTTTTAAAAGAATTATTCCTGTTCTATATCATTTCCCATTATGCTGTATATCTTGGGAAGTGGTAGCCTAGTGGTTTCCCACCTCCACCATATCAACCACTGTGAGCCCTTGAGAAGGCCCTTAACCCACAATTGCTCAGTTGTAAAAACAGACCAAATTTAAGGCGCTCTGTATAAGAGCGTCTACCAAATGCCTAATTGTAACTGTATGTTGATTTTTTTTAATGCTCTGGTAGAAGGATTTTTTTAATGCTCAGCAGCGGAATTTTTGTCAAGTCATTGAAAATGCCATAAACAAAGTGCACTGGAATGTGTTCTGTGGAAAAAACTCGATTGTCATTTTTAGAAAGGATGGAGAAATTCCTGTATCATTCAAACACAATGTTAAAGAGGCAATGAAGACACCACAAGAATACAAGCTGGTAGACAACAACCGCATTCCCTTTGCCATGAAACGTCTGGATGTCGATTTACAGGTAATAATTTTATTTTTAGAAAGTATTACATTTTTCATATAATACGTAATATGAGCAACTACATAATAACAGCTGTAAGCCAATCAGCATAAGTCTTTACACATCCACGTCAGAACTTTTGTTAAGAATATTGTCAGTGTTTTAAGGTAAAAGCAGCTCACAATCAAAATTACTTAATTTATCAATGCAACACTGACAATGAACACACACGGCAAGCATCAACAACACAGACAAATACAAGCTGAAAGGGATCAACAGTCGAGCTCACAATGTAAAATAATGAAAATAAAAATATTACATTATTTATTAGCGCCATAACAGTTGCTTGTTAAAGAGGACTTGTATGCTGTGAATAGCAATTTTAATTGCTGTTATTAACTAATTTTAGTCACTGATATGACAATTTTATTTGGGTAGTACTGTATATGTGAAGGGGTGACTTGGTGGTGTAGGGGTTAGTACAGTCGCCTCACAACAAGAAGGTTCTGGGGTCTTTCTGTGCAGAGTTTGTATGTTCTCCCTGCGCTTGTGTGGGTTTCCTCCGGGTATTCCAGTTTTCTCCCACAGTCCAAAAACATGTACATTAGGTTGGTTGGTGATTCTAAAAATTGCCCATAGGAGTGAATGTGTGTCGCAAATAGAAGGGGTATAACCATCCAGGTTGTACCCCTACCTCTCGCGCAATGTGAGCTGGGGTAGTCACCAGCAGACCCCATGACCCCGAATTAGGGAATGATCAGTTAAGAAGTTGAATGAATGAATGAATGGTTGAATGAATGAATGAATGAATGAATGAACGTATATGTGTATTTGAGCCAGTGGGTTGGGTGTCATTGTAATCCTATATTTGATCAAGATTCTTTCTTGATTTATTTTTTTTTCTTTTAAAGACTGCAAGTAGATACTTTGAACAAATTATAAAAATAAAACCTCATATCTCATACAAGATGTGTAAGTATAATATTATACACTAATACTGCTGTCAATATGTCAAAAAATTAATTATATTATCAATTTTTTTTAATTGTCTTTATATCCAGCATTTCAGTTTCCTGGAAACAAAACGTGTTGTGGATTTTTATAATATAAGTCTGCTGTTTTTTATGTGAATCTCATAAAAATAAAGGTGAATGAGGTTTAATTACAAAATTGAGTATTAATCAAACACATCATAATAAAGTTAGTTCCACTTCACTTATACAGTGTTTTTTATTAGTATTCACTAACTGGTTAACATGCCTAAAATTTAAGGTTGCCAATAAGCAAACACAAACAAATAAGTAAATGATATTGTTAGTTTTAGAATATTATAATTACTATTTCTTAGATGATAACAGATTTCTTAGATATTATTTTTAATAGCTGCACAATAAACCATGCCATTTATTGTTATAAAACAATAGTCCCATCTCACCATACTTTTTTTATCATTTGCTAAGGTATTTTAGTGTGGAAGGGTTTGGGTTTTGTCATGGTTAGGTTTTCATGTTTTGTCATGTTCATGTTGTGTCGTCTCACAACATGAAGGTCCCAGGTTTGATTCCCGGACCGGGGATCTTTCCTTTGAGAAGTTTGCATATTGTCCCTGCGCTTGCGTGGGTTTCCTCCGTGTACTCTTGTTTCCTCCCACCGTCCAAAGACATGTACATTAGGTTGATTGGTGATTCTAAATTGCCCATAAGAGTGAATGTGTGTGAGTGGCTGTTCGCCTTTGTGTAGCCCTGCGATGGACTGGGAACCTGTGCAGTGTGTAACTCTGCCTCTTGCCCTATGTGCACTGGGACCGCCTCCAGCAGACCCTTGTGACTCTGAATTAGGGAATAAGCGGGTAAGAATGAATAAATGTTGTCTTGTTTTGTTCTTTGTCGTGTTTTTTTTTTTTTTATTTATCTTAGCTATGCTATCTAGCTAAGCTACACTGTTAGCTATCTAGCTAAGCTAATCCTTGTCTTGTCCATGTTTGTTTACTTCCTGTTGTGTGACCCTTGTTCCCCTAGTGTTTCCTCTATGTGGTACCTCTGTCATGCCATGATTGATTCTTTGGCTTTAGAGTTCAGGTGTTCCTTGTTTAGTTGATTGCTTCATGTGTACTTAAGGTGCTGTCTGTGGTGTATTTGCGATGGTTTGTTGTATAGCTGTAATCACTCATGGTGAGAGTTAGGCGGTGTTCATGTAACATTTAGTTCAAGTCTTGTTCTTGTAATGTATAGCTCATGCGTATCTGGTTAGTGTTAGTTAAGTCACTCTTGTAAAGTCTGATGGGTATCTGATTGTGGCCTTGATGAATATATATTACCAGCAAACATTAAATGGGCAATTATTTTACAATGAGGCCTTGAAAAACAAAGCTGGTGTGCTACAAACAACTGAAGCTGGCTTTGGTCTACATTTCACTATGCAGAGTGAGATACAGCAATATGCTGTTGATTTGACAGCACTGTTGTGCTACAGTATGAGCACAATTTTAAACTTTACTAAAGCTGTATTTACTAAATTATAGTATGGTGCGACATTAACGATGCAGCTGCCTCTCCATGATAAAAAATGACTGACAAATTAGCTGGCCCGTTTTAAGAATAATTTGAACCATCCTTTTCTAAAAGATGCCCATGGTATTGACATTGAATAATTCAATAAACCTTCAAATATTGTCAGACCAAAATTTCCTACGTTCCTTTCAACGTTCTCCAAACATTCAGTCTACAAATTTAGTGAAGTTCTTTACAACTGCATGTACAAAGAAAATTATTAAAAACAGATCATTCTGTAAATACTGCTAAACCTAGGTCATTTCACTCTAAACCTTTAATCAGTGTGCTGGGGCTATGGTCTACCCAGTCATCTGATCAGATACTGTCCCAGGATCATAATAATCCAGAGACTCAGGGGTCCACAATAACTGGTTGACATGGACCCCTAATGGCGTTTGCCAATAGGGAAGAAACTCGCACATTGTTTTTATGTTGGACATTTTATTCGCATACCTGTTTGAGTGTCATTTCGTTTTGTTTACTTTCGAGGTTTCATCAATGCACTTTTACACATTGGTGGCAAACATGCAAAACCTTTTGGAACTGGAAGGCTGGCGCCGCAAGAGTAATGATTTTAACCACTTGTCGATCTGCATATCGACCATTGCTTTTCCCTTGGCAATGCTGAAACAGACGAACAGCTGATCTGACCTTTCCAGGGCAGCTCTGTTAAACATATCCAGTGCTTGTCGTTCCCAAAGGTACAGGAAACATCTCATTACCTTCCATTTAATTTGTGTTCCGCTTCAGTCTGTCTCAAAGAGATTTTGTGTCTGGTGCAAAGGATGGCAGCACTGTGGTTGCTCATGGAATGCCTATGGCTAACTTAACATTTCCCATCTGTCCTATGGAGTTCAAGCGATGTCAACAAATAAAGTGAGAACTGTCAAACTCTACCGGCGTAAGGTTCAGCTTGACCCGTTCTACACGCTCAACATTTTTTTTACATAGAGAACCCGGAATTCACCAGGTGGAGATTCCAGGGTAATATTGATTGTTCCGGGATGTCTTCAGCAAACAGTTAGCCACTCAGTTACCACCACATAGCCCGAAAGCCTTCAAACCATTTTAATCACTGTATGTAACCATCCTAGCAATTTTTCCTCCGATTGAATAATCTAAATGTACTTTCCTCCCAAATACAAATGTAAAGCTGTCAGACATGTTCTTCTTTTGTCTCTTGTTGCTGCAGCCTACTGCAGCGCAAATGGGGCAAAAGGCAGGGGTATACTCTGGACAGGTCAAGAGTTCATCATAGAGTTACACACAGATGAACAACTACACACACACACTTATTCCTATGGGCAATTTATAATCATCAAATTAACCTAATGTACATGATTTTGAACTGGAGGAGGAAACTGGAGTACCTGCAGAAAACCCAAGCAAGCACAGAGAGAACTCAGAAAAGGCCCTTGCCTGGGAATTGAATGGGACCTTGCTTGTGATTTTCAGGCCTAATAGTTTTTCTTGTCAGAACAACACTGAGATTGCAATGTTTTGATCATTTTCTTTAATGATGATAGGTTCATGACAGAAATTGGCTGGTTGCCTTTACAGACAAAATGGAACAAACTACCAGCGGTTTTGTCACATTTCTTTTGGAAAGACGTAATGTAATTGTACATTTTACTTCTAGGTAGAGCAATTAAAAAAAAAAAAGAAGGAAAAAAAAGGGAGGAGATTCCTAAGCAACAGTAGGTTTTAAAACAGAATTAATCAATTCAATTAATCGTGTGTAGTGTGTCTTAATGAACCAAGGCAATGTGTAGCATATTTAATTTTTTAAGACACACTTTCTTTCTTTTTTACCACAGCCGTTAATTATGGTCAAGAGAAAGAAAACTGGGCAGTAGTGGCTCAAAAAGGTGCAGAGTTGATTGGGAGACCAGGAAGACCTGGGGTCAAGCCCCACCACTGCCAAGTCCGCCACTGTTGGGTTTTTGAGCAAAACCCTTGAACGTTAACCCTTCTGCTCCAGGGGCGCTGTACAAAAGCTGACCCTGCGCTCTGACCTCCGATCTTCTAAGGTGGGAAGAAGAATATTTTTCTTCTATATGTTTTACTGTATATAATCATGTTTATGACAAATAAAATTGGAACTTGGAATTTATTTAGATGACCTTAGATGATTCCCTCAACCCCCAGTACATATTTAGTTTTTTTTGCTGAAGCTGAGATGGAGGTTTTAAATCCAATCTGGCAACACTTCTGTTAAGCAATTGTTCAGCTCAGATGCTGCAAACTTTTTACATTTTAGTAGAATGTAGACAGCACCAGAAAATGCAAAAGAAGTAGTTTGTGAGAAAGACATTTATAAGCTGAATTTCAGCACTGGAGATGGCTCATTAGATGTTAGTACATGACTAATGGCATTGGTTTCAATGAGGGAAAACAAATCTGGGAAAAAGTAAAAGATACTTAACAAAACACACGGAGACAAATACACGGGGAGAAAAATAAGTATAAAGTTGGGGTAATTATTATTTGTTGGATTGTCCAGTTACAAGATAGCGCCTGTGTAAGATTTTCCAGTGTGTCTGCAAGGAGAAATAGATTGATGTGCTTGACTGTATTGAAATGTGTGTTTGTGTCTGAAGTTGATCAGTGTGTACGGGGTACAGGGTGCTGCAGGGTCATGTGCTCCGCTCCAGTAAACGGCAGACGCTGAGTGCAGTAGTGGTGCACTACCTCTGGGATGCTGGGAAATACACAACTACTCTGGTCCAGTGTGTAACCACACTCCTTGGTCTGTGCTACAATAATGTGCACACAACCTTGACTGGTCCTGCAGAGAGAGAGAGAGAGAGAGAGAGAGAGAGAGAGAGAGAGAGAGAGACACACACACACACACAGAGAAAACAAGCAGATTTTAGGTCACTTTTATCATCATTATGTGGAGCATTTGGATGCTGTTGGTAAACCATAAAATGTTACATGCATGGCTGTTATATTACAATCATTACATGGTATTCAGAGCTTTGATGTCTAAGAGCCGCCTTGTTGAAGCCATTCCAAAGCCATTCCATGTCTCTTTACTGCCGATAACATAGGTAGCTACTCAGTGTGCATGTTTGCAACCTTTGAAATAGCACACAAAAACTGTATTGACCTTTCCTGGTAAATCCAATTTAAGTGTAGGTATTGCTTAAGTTCTAGGTTAATAATAACATACAAACATATTATTCGGTTCTTTAACCGGATGAATAAGCAGTTGAGTTTGGAAAACTGAATCAGGATTCATTCATCTCTACTCTAGATGGAGAATCTATGTGCTCTGTTTTGGCATACTGTGTTAATGTCACATTGTTATAAAGTCACATTAGGTTAGTTTTCTGTTTAATGTGTCACCATAAAGACTTACTTAAGGGCAATGGAGTATTTGCTGGTGGCTGATTCACTGTCACGCACCAGGAAGCTGGCTTCCTTACAGTTCAACAGCTGAGCCTCAGCCTCTTGACGACTAACATTGCCATGATACCAGCTAGAGAATGTGTGTGTGTGTGAGAGACAGAGAGACAGAGAGAGAATGAATTATAAAAAAAGAATTGCTAATATAACTGATGATTCTTTCTACCATTCAGAAATGAGAAGATACTCTACATATATCTGCCAAACATTTGTGGACATCTTACCATTGCATAATTTCCATTATTTCCTTACTGGAAGGAAATAATACTTAGAGGTCCATTGTATCCGTATGAAAACACAAACCCCTTAAACCCCATGAAACATTCTATATTTTGGTTGGGAACTGTAACTTATCCTCACTCAACACCTTTGTTCTACATGTTCGACTATATATTGGAAAGCTCTTGCTATGGAAGTTATCACTGAAGTAAAAGTGAGACTACATCTGGAATATAATGGACAAATAAAAAGTGTTGATATAGCGTGAAAGAATAAATAGATAAAGCAAGTACTGTCAGATCTTTATCTGAAAATTCAACTCTATTGTATCACTACGGTTTACTATGGACTACGGACTAAATTATAACTTGCAAACAGCTGAAATGGTACAGTTTCCACTCTCCTCAGATCTCCTACTCTTAGTGTTGTGAGATGCGAGGCTATGCCCTGTCAGGCCACCAGAGGGCAACCGGTATATTTTGCCAAATACTCTGGGGTTTCTGTCATTGTGCTGGTCATTTACATTTACAGATGCTCTTATCCAGAGCGATTAACATTTATCTCGCTTTTACCACTGAATAATTGAGCTATAGCCATCTTGGTGGTGCTGGGAATAGAATTTTGATCTTCCTATAAGCAGTGCAACACTGTAACCACCAATCCACCATTGTGTGTCTTGTCATATCCTTTACCCGTGCCTGATATTGGTCGGTTCCCACACTGTCTTGTTTAGTTGATTGTTTCTCCTCTGGGTTGCGTGTACATATAACCCCTGTGCCATGCGATGTATTTTATACTTAATGTGCTTAGCCACTGTTGCATCATATGCTTGTGTCCATTTGCAGATTTTATCTTCTTTAATACTCATCACTTTCTGCACTTTCATCCACTTCCAATTTGTGACAAATATAAAAAATGTTCCACATATAACTTTTTAGACGTTACTATCTAAACAAAATCTGTAACCCTCTTAATTCGGTCAACTTGGTGACTCTTAGACTGAATAATTTGCATTCACAACAATATTAGTTTGAATTCTGTAGGTCTGGATACCTGAATTTGCAAAAATATATATACTTTTATTTTATTTTTTTAAGGGAATTATGTTAAACTAGAAGATGGCACCAAACTTGTTTCAGTATGATTATGATTCATAAGGCAATAATTCAATATTTGACAAGTTAATCTGTCTGTATTTATTCAGAATCTCAAATAAGCCCATTGTTCATTTCGAAATAATATTTCACCGACTGCTGTGGAGCAGTAAATCATTGTCAAACACTAAATCCAATTAGATGTTAAGATATCGCATTTCATTGGCTGCACAATGACCAAAAAAAAAATCTGAATCTAATCTAATATCCAGAGAAAAGTCAAAATTAGCAGAGAATAAATGTAACTGTACTGGTGGTAGACGCATCTAATACCAAGCCGTTGCATTGGAGCAGATTCTTTAAATATATTGTTTTTAGGAAGAATGTTCTTACTGATTTCCTAATTTTACTAATAAAATTTAGAAAGTGTATAGACAGATATACAGGACTAAAGGTTATTTATTGCTTTACTTTTGTTTTTGGGCACAGTAATGCAAAATCTGTCATAGACACACTAGAACAGACTCTGCTCCACTTTACCTCTCACTTTACCCAGAATACTTGCACCTCATTCCCTCTTCCCTCTTTTAAGCCAGTCACTCACCTCAGTTTGCTGTCTGGTCTCAACTAAGACAATAAGTCTCTCGTGTTACTAAGAGTTCTTCTAGCACTTTCAAGAACCTAAAACTCTGCAGGACACCGGTGCTTCCGGGCCGAGTTTGAACATCCCTGGCTTACATTCTCCCTTCGTTTTATAGTTGTTTGATACCACTGCGTTGTGTTTACTTCTGGATTCAAAGGGATTTGTTTGATTCCTAATTTCCTGATCTAATATCACTCAATACTATATTGGGACTTGGGAAGTGGTAGCCTAGTGTGGGAAGTGGTAGTAAGGTGTTGGACTAATACCAGAAAGATAAGAGTGTTTGCCAAATGCCAAACTGTAACTATAATTTTAGTTCCTCAAAGACCAGATTTAGTGTAATTTGTATGCTGATCTTTTTTTTAAAGTATATCTATGAATTTATCTGTAAATGGTGATCTTTTCTCATGCTGCAGGGCTTAATTAAATACAATTATCAAAATGGAATGCAATCCTCAAAAAATCATAAGATCCAATATTACAAAATTGATCATTGATCTTGACATCAATTGTCAATGGCACAGAATTAAATTTGACACGTAGAGTAAACAGGTATGTGACGGTGCAGGTAAATCATGCAAACACACCTCTGTAGCTCGAGGGGTACAGTGGGATCCACTTTTTGGTTCTCAGTGTCGGTAAAGGATTTCGGCGAGGATGGAGGGGACAGACGCAGAGATTTGGGGTTCCAGCTCTTCACAGAACGCAGAGGCTGCTGTTTAACACCAGCTGAAGCAGAATCTTCTTTACACACCCTTTCCACACCATCAAACTGAGCTAAAATGTAAAGATGGAGCAATTCATTCCTTTAGATTAATTCATTCATCAATCTAACCTGATCATTCCCTATTTCGGGGTCACATTGGTCTGCTACAGTCTATCCCAGTCTATAGTGTGAAAGGCAGAGGTACACCATGGATAGGTCCCAGTCCAGTTCATCACTGTAGATGAACAACCACACACATAATCACGTCTACAGGCAATTTAGAATCACCAATCAATCTAATGTACATGCTTTTGAACTGAGAGAGGAAACAAGAGTACCCAGAGAAAACTCATGCCAGCCTGGAGAGAAAATGTTTTTGGACTGTGGGAGGAAACCGGAGTGCAGATCTTTTTGCTGTGACACGACAGTGCTAACCAATACGCCACCGCATTTGTTTTTTAAGAATTTATTCCAAGAATTTATTCCAATCAAAAATGGTAGACCCTTTAAACTCACTTTTGTTCACACACAATCAGAAAATATATAGAGTTTTCAGTGCAACCTGAGAACCAAATTAGATTAGATGTGATAAGATGTGGAGAACACTTAGGTGCCTAGAGTTCTAAGGTGCAGGCAAGTAAGCAAGTCTGTTAGGTTGATTAGTGATTCGTATGTGTGTTGGACTAGTGAGTATTTCCCCCAATGACAGCCAGGATAGATTACAGCAGTTCAGGTTGACCCTATTTAAACAATGGATAGAATAGGGAAAACTTCCTATTGGATTAAGAAATATTTTCGGATATATTCAAATCCCGGGCCGATATCTTACTGTGCGGTGTTTGCATGTTCTCCTGCCGGTTTCCTCACACAGTCCAAAAACATGCATATTAGGTGGATTGGTGATTCTAAATTGTCCATATGAGTGAATGTGTGTGTGAATGGTTGTTTGTCTATATATTGCCCTGAGATGGCAACCCGTCCAGGGTGTACCCCTGCCTCTCGCCCTGTGTGTGCTGAGATAGGCGCAGCAGACCCCCGTGACCCCGAATTCTGGAATAAGCGGGTAAGAAGATGAATGAATGAATGAATGAATGAATGAATGAATGAAAAATATGACTTTATAAATTATTACAATGTGTTAGAATGTGGGTAAGTCTTTATAATAATTTTGTTTTAATAAAAATGTTTAAATGATCAAACTAAAAAATGATCAAACAATTGTACAAACACCCAAATCTAAAACTTTCGGGAATAAGCGGGTAAGAAGATAGATGAATGAATGGATAATAATTTAGTTTAATTTATGTTTTGTAATTAACAGATGTCTTCTCTTATGATTTAAGATTCTTAAGCTTATGACGTAAATCGTGTCCAGTCCATGAGAATTTTGGAGCAAAGCTCAAAATGAGGGTGGAATACAAGACTTACCCGACAGTGCTCGAACAATCTGCTCCTTCTTCCATTCCCACGGAAGTTCATATTCTGCAGGTGGTCTGGGATCAGATTCTGGCCGGGTTAAGGGAATACCCTCCAGAACTTCCTCATAGGGTACGTCATATATTTGTGTGGATCCAGAACCTTCTCCTCCATTTAACACCACACACACCTTTAGAAGGTCCTTAGATCCTCGCCGACGTATCTCTGCAGAAACGAAAAACGCTGACCTTTCACACACCAAACCGTTTTCTACAGTAATTTCAGTCACCTGTAATTAAAGCAACTCCAGTTTGGGCCACGGTTATTACAGCAGTTTATGGGATTGGAAAACTGTTTACCACACAAAGAAACCTCAGAGAATTCAACGTTACAATCTACTAATGACCAAATTTCTTTTTGGGTCATATTTTTGTCTCACATTTTGGTTAGATGATTATACATCAATTCTACAGCAGAATTACAAATATGGCAGACAAATACTTATTTTAAATTTAGGATGGACCTACAATTTACTTAGTAAAAACCCAAGAAGCAGAAAACTGATTTTTTTATAAAATGTATTTATTTTTTTAGAATGGCCCGGTGACCTATCAAGGGTGTAGCCCTACCTACCTTGCCCTGAAATAGGCTCAGATTTATCCCCATGTTATTTGATTAGGCTCCACTCTTCTACATATTGGACATTCCGGTCTAATATGAAGCTTGAATGTAAAATATCTCCAACAGTATTAGTGAGATCAGACAATAATTTCAGTCAACATTTCAGTTCATTTCAAAAGTGTTCATTGGTGGTAGGATCAAGACTTTGTGCCGAACACTGGTGTTTTATTTCATTGCTCCTTGTTGTGCTGGAACAGTGTTGGAGTCTCTTTGTTACAATGAAAGAATAATGTGGGGTTCCAGATTTGTAGCAACAGAACCAGAAAAGGATTTGATGATCACATGACCACAAACTTAGCTGGCGTGCGTTTCCCCCGGGTACTCCGGTTTCCTCCCACTGACCAAAAACATGTACATTAGGAGAATTGGTGAATCTAAATTGGCCATAAAATCACAGCCTTAGAAAGCAGCCTTAGTGCCGGTCCCAAGGCCAGATAAATGGGAGGGTTGCATTAGGAAGGGAATCCAATGTGTGGATCACGGGAGTGTACCCCTAACGGGAGCAGCCGAAAATTAAATTGATAACATTTTTAAGAGCTTGTCTGAGGACGGATATCTTTCTTTCTCATTTCATCTTGTTCGACATAATTTATTTACTAAAGCTTTCTCTAAAGTAAAGAAGTTTTTTAAACAGGTATTTCAGTAACCCATGACATACAATATGCCTTTTGTAGGATTTAATGGGAGAACAGTTACAAATGTACATTGCTCCATCTTTCAAGTTGTGTTAGTCTGCTGTCACTTTGTGTCTGGCCTATTGTGTGAGAAAACAATGGCAGTACCAGGGGAAGGACAGCCGTAGCTTGTGATTGGCTCGCTTAGTAGATCTACTTCCTGAGTTCTAGGAAGTCACTGTTGGGAGAGTGGGGGGGCATTCTCACACAGTCCAGAACACTGGGGAGGGGGGACAGCAGGGGTCAACTTCCTGCCCAGAGAATGGGGGCAAAGGAAACACGAACAGGAAATGGGAAGTAGAAGAGGAAACTGCACCCATTGTCCCTGCACAACACCATCGCTGTAGCAACCCAAGACAGGGGACCGACATTTAACAGGGTACTGTGATTTTAAGTTCTTAAAAATCTGCTTACGGTCAGTCGGTTGGGGGGGGGGGGGGTAATCGTTGTAGCTCTCTGAGACTTTAACAAAAATTAAAAAGCAACATAGAAATATGGTGAAAGAAAGATGACCTGTTATAATGAGTTGGGCATCGTAGGGCTCCATGTATCCATCATTCTCTCCTTCTCTTTCAGCTTCTCTCTGCTCTCTTGTTTTTTCAGCGTCAAAAGGGTCAGCATAGTCCTCCAAGATAATCAGCTGTTTAGAGGGAAACAGAGGTTCCGTCATCAGCTAGCTGATGTGTGTTTAAAAAGGCATTCACAACATTCATGTACTCTTGTTTGTTTTCCATAGCCCCACATTGTTTTATTCAGTGTTACCAAGAAAAGATTCTATAATTTTTTATTGTATAGCCTTTTTATGCCTTTATAGAAAAGGGATATTCTTTATTCACTTACAATGACAGCTCATAAACGGAAAAACTGCCACTGTTACAGCTGTGTAATAGGCACCCCAGCAAATCAGTAAATCAAACTCATTAAAAAGGACTTTCAAATCCATCTTTTGAATGTGTGTCTTTTTTCTCATGTCTGATGAGCCTCACCCCCCCCCCCCACACCCCCACCCTGATCCCGTCCAAAGATGAAGCCACTTTTTTTTTTCTATTTTGACTTCATGAGAGTCTCATTTCTATGGCATTATGTTCAAAGAGTAGCCAGAGGGCCAGTCTATCCATGGGAAAGGTTCCAACCTGTGTGTCAGGTGACATAATTCTTCTTCACTAAAGATGGAAAGAAAAGACATTGTTTTGTGTGCAAGCATTTTGTTCTTTCTTTATTCGGGTTTATGTGAGTGTAAGGGTGTGTGCTCCTAGGTATATCTGTGGTTGAACAGGGACCATTGGAAAGAAAAAGAAAGAGGTGACTGGATCTGAACTCTTTGTGTGTAAGGGGGGGGGTAACTGAATAGAGACAGGAAGAGTGGCAACGAAAGGTTTGTGCTCATTGTGCTTACACTCCTGTTACTTGATCATAATGCAAGCATACTGTGAATAGGGGATAGGAGAAGAGAATGCACTAAAGTGTGTGTGAAAGAGAGAGCAAGATGTGACTTGTAAAGGTGGGGGAGAGAGGATATAGTTTTTAACAAAGTCTCATTTAAAAAATTTGTTCTATTCCTTGAGAAATTAGGAAACAATGACATGGATTCTGGCATGTTACACAGTATAAAGAATAATAAAGATAATAATAAATAAACAACAGGTTCAAATTGTGAAATGGAGAATAAAAATAGACAAAGGGATCAAGCAAAGTGAAGGTTTTCTCTATTCCTGTTGCTTTTAAACTCTGCAACAAGCACATCATTAGCATTTTTAAATAGAATTATGAGAGAATTATAAACACACTAATGATCATTTCTATTTTTTCGATTAACACACAAGCAGTATTTTATGTGTTAATCCAAACAAATAATTAGTCCATGATTGTTTTTCTATGTGTGGCCCTCCGATGGACTGGCGAAGTGTCCAGGGTGTACCCCTGCCTCTCACCCTATGTGAGCTGGGAAAGGCACCAGCAGATCCCTGTGACCCCGAATTAGGGATTAAGCGGGTAAGAAGATGAATGAATGAATGAATGAATGAATGAATGAATGAATGAATGAAGCCCATGATGTGCTATAACGTTAAAACATGCGCAATGTGTGTTCTAAGCAAACGTATATTTATTCATTGAATCTATTTGCTCACCGTTTCAGTTTTGACAGGTGTTTTTCCTCGCTCCGGGTCGCCCCCGGTCCCTTCAGCCGCCGGGCTGCTGCTGCTGCTGCTGCATTTCCTCTCCTGCCGATTGTCTTGTTTCTCCACTTTGATCATTCGGCTCATATACGCGTCGGCGATTGCGCTCGTCCTCAGTGTGCGATGATCCTCGAAACCTTCCATCTTTACATTCTTCTTACTTTTACCAGGAATCAGGATTTCCCATATTTTGGCCTCCTTCACCGAGCCTGGACTGGAATGATTTCGTCCCAGCTCGACCGCGGAGTTTTTGCGATTCCTCCCGGAGAGAAGTGAACCCACTCCGCTTGCGTTCTCCGAGTTTTTCCGCGGACTCGCTTTGGCACCGGTTCCACCACTCACCGGCGCTCTGGGTCGAGTTTGCGCTCCAGATTCGGATGCTGAGCGAAGTCGGTCCGAGCCTGTTTTTAGAGTTGGGAAATCTTTAAACCACTTGGCCATGATGAAAAGCTTGACACACACACACACACACGATCCCTCTCTCCATACACAAAGACGCACAGCAACTTTCAGGAAACTTTCCGTTACCTCCGTGAACTTTCCTCTAAACCCGCTTGTTACTACCTTCCCCTGTTATCTACCCCTGGTCAAAACTGCGCAATTCTGCTGGGGTGGTTTTTTGTTTTGTTTTGTTTTTTAAAGGGAAATCCTGATGAAAAAATTTAATCTTCGGGGAAAATTTCCAAATATTAAAAGTCTTTAATAATCTTCATTACAGTTATCCCATTCGGTGGTGTTTGGGTTTTTTCCTTTTTACATTTCAGCACATTATTCCGTCTCTTACATTTGAGTATAATGTCCTATCGGAAATTATTCCCGCAAAATAAACAGCAGCCTGCGGAGGGCATACACGCGGAAAAATTGGAAGGTTTTCTTCGCCAATGATCCCATTCCCGGAGTGTCCAACCTAAGCGCCAGTCAACGCAGAGTGAGCAGGAGGGGCGGACTGTATGGCGTACTGTATGGTGTACGTGTGTGACGCGGGGTGAAGGGGTGGTGGCTACGAAGCCTGTGTACTTGGGTGGACATGCCGGTTTCCTCCCCATAGGTGTGCGTGCGTGCGTATGTGTATGTGTATGTGTGTGTGTATGTGTGCGTGTGCGTGTGTGTGTGTGTGTGCCTAAAAATGAAAATACTTTTATTTGTATTGTGACTTGTTACATTTTTAAAGATTACATAATGAATTCTCCCAGGTTCGATTACTGACAAAGGCTCTTTCTGTGCTGAGTTTGCATGTTAGGGAATAAGCGAGTTAGAAAATGAATGAATGAATGAATGAATGAATTACTGTTTTATATTAAGAATGTTGCTTTATTGCTGTTCTATAGGTTCACCCTTTTCAGAATATTTTAAATTTAATTCTATTAGCAATTGCGTATTCCCTAATTCTGGAGCCTATCACAGCCGTCCTTGAGAGGACGTACAGGTTGCCAGTCCAACGCTAATCCACACACAAACACTCACACTTATTGCTATGGGCAATTTAGAGTCACCAATTATGTTTTTAGACTGTAGGAGGAAACCGGAGTACCCAGAGTAAACCCAGAGTAAACCCACAAAAACACGCTGAGAACATATAAACACAAAGTGGTAGCCTAATGGTTAAGGTGTAATACCATAAAGATTTAGGTTCGAATTCAACCTCCACCAAGCAACCACTGTGTGCCCTTAAGCAAGGCCCTTAACCCACAATTGCTCAGGTGTAAAAAAAAAAAAAAAAAAAAAAAGAGACCAATTGTAAGTCGCTCTGGATAAGAGCGTCTGCCAAATGCCAAACTGTAACTTTTCATTGCGTGATCGAGTGTGTTATAACCCGTTTAGCCACTAGAGGGCAACCACTTTCGTTGTAAAATACTTTTTTGTGTCATTTGCCAATCGTATGTCTTCCTAAGATAGCACAGGCGCCTCACAACAAGAAGGTCCCAGGTTCGAATCCCGGCCGGGATCTTTCTGTGCGGAGTTTGCATG
>JAOTRA010000035.1:15005803-15021484 GCA_026260255.1 Pseudolaguvia tuberculata | reverse complement strand
TGGAGACAAGGTGAGGGAGGCTAGGTTGAGATGGTTTGGACATGTGCAGAGGAGGGACATGCAGTATATTGGTAGGATAATGCTGAGAATGGAGGTCCCAGTAGGAGGAAAAGAGGAAGACCAAAGAGGAGGTTTATGGATGTGGTGAAGGAAGATATGCAGGTAGTTGCGGTGAAAGAGGCAGATGTAGCGGACAGGGTAGTGTGTAGAAGGGTGATCCGCTGTGGCGACCCCTAAAGGGAGCAGCCGAAAGGAGAAGAAGATTATTCTATTCAATTTTTTGTTTTTATAACCTTAATTGATTTGTATATCAGTTTTTAAATTTTTGATGACTTGCTTGATACTTAATAGCTGATGAGTTCCTTCAGTTATTCCTGAGTTATTCAGCTATTCCTTCAGTTGGCATAGTGGTTAACACGGTTGCCTCACTACAAGAAGGTTCCGGATTCCATTCTAGGGCCGAGGATCTTTCTGTGCAGAGTTTGCATGTTCTCCCTGTGCTTGCGTGGGTTTCCTCTGGGTACTCTGGTTTCTTCCCTCAGTCCAAAAACATTTACATTAGGTTGATTGGTGAATAAAAATTGCCCATAGGAGTGAATGTCTGTGTGAGTAGTTGTTTGTGTGGCCCTGCGATGGACTGGCAAACTGTCCAGGGTGTACCCCTGCCTCTGACCCTATGTGCGCTGTAATAGGCTCCAGCAGAGCCCCGTGACTCCGAATTAAGGAATAAGCGGGTAGGAAGATGAATGAATGTATGAATAATATACAGAACTTCTCTCCTTTTGATCTTATCAACTTAGTTGGTTGGCACGGCTACGCTGTTATTGTGTATCCTGCCCTTGAGTGATAAAAGGAACAGACCCGCTCCTGAAGCACTATTGCCACCAATAGTTGCAGCTGTTGTACTGGGAATAGGAATGGCCATGTCCTCAAATTGTGGTGGAGCCATAAATCCAGCGAGGGATCTTGGGCCTCGGCTCTTCACTTTTACAGCAGGCTGGGGCACCGAAGTCTTTACGTAAGTTTCAGGTCATTGTACATAGACTTATTATTTATACTTGGGTACCTTTCAAATGATGACCATATAAATAAAACCATGTTTGTGTTTATTTTTCTTCCTTATTATTGTTTAACTTGTATAGGTGCTACGATTACTTCTTCTGGGTGCCGTTGGTGGTTCCCTTGTTTGGGGCTTTGCTGGGTTGCTTTTTCTATCAGGTTTTCATTCAATGGCACCTCCCTGAGTCTGATCCAGAACCAGTCGAAAGCCAGCCTAAAATTTATTTAAAGACTGTTGACCTGTAATTTAAAAAAAAAGCAAAAATTACTTATGTAGCATTTAGTTTTCTGTATTTTTGTATAAAGCAGTCCTTTGGAGGACATCTCATTCACAGACTCAGACCTGCTCACATTTATTTACCCCCTAGTCATTCAAGTAATAGTAGAAAATAATGAATCAAACTGAAGCGTATTTTATACAAAATGTAATACATAATGTTCTACACCTAATTATTAATTGTGGGCTTTTCTACAGATATTATAGTATACCATTTATTTCTGTAAAAATATCTTAATATTTAAAATGTAATTCTGATATTCACCACTGGATGGCGGAAAGAAACCTGTTCCAGAAAATACTATTATGATTAATATTAAGAGAAGATTTAAAAGCACTTATTTCATTTAATAAATCTTCATCAGCATCATCATTGACAACAAAATATTGTGGCCCTGTGCTCTGACCCCTAACTGGGATATGTGAAGAATAAAATTCATTGTGCTGTAAAGTGTATGTGACAAAATAAAGGTAGTGTTTTGGAAGTCTTATTTTGTTGTTTCAACCTTTACCTCCTACTATTATTTCTACCACTACTATCATCATCATCAACTTTATTATTATTGTTATTATTGTTATTATTATTATTATTATTATTATTATTATTAGTAGTAGTAGTAGTAGTAAGCGTGATCTTTCTGTGCGGAGCATGTTCTCCCCGCGCTTGCGTGGGTTTCCTCCGGGTACTCCAGTCCCAAAACATGTCAATTAGGTTGATCGGTGATTCTAATTTCCTCATAATTGTTCGTCTGTGTTTTTAATGTGTGGCCCTGTGATGGACTGGCTATCTGTCCATCTCGCCCTATGTACACTGGGATAGGCTTCAGTGGACACCTGTGACTCGAATTTGGAAATAACTGGCTTAGAAGATGAAGGAATGGATGTTGCTTCATCTGATGAAAGTCAATTGGGGGCGGGGCTTTGTAGAACCTTACGAAGCCACGCCCATTCCTGCAGCCTCCGTTCACTTCGGCGCGTGTTGTGGAATCAGGCGTCACTGAAGAGTTTTAAACGTCACTCATCTGCCGCGTGGGGTGTTATTGTGACTGTAGGATTCCTACTGTAGCATCACTGATATGTCTGGGTTAAACCGTAAAAGAAAAGTGAGAGAATAACGGAGTCTTGACAGAAAGCGAGAAAAGAGAAAGAAAGAAAGAAAGAAAGAAAGAAAGAAAGAAAAAAAGAAAAAGGACGACCGGACCCGGTAAGTTATGTGTTATTTTTGTATCATTTAATTAGCAATTATATTGTTATTATTATGAGAAACATCATTTTGGTTATATAATGCATGAAATTAAGCAGAGATGTGTTTTTTCTGGGTTTGTTTTGCGCCTTCACTAATCTTATTCCTAAGCGGCTCTAATGCTTAACCTTATCCATCATGGGAAGAATTTTTAATACCTCCCCAAGACGACCAGCAACCCAAGAGCCTCTAACACTGGTGTTCAACCAGAGTTGTGGTTGTTGGGGTTGTAATCATATTATCATCAGAGCAGTTAATCGATTAATCGGCGTTCTGTGATGAAAGTGTGTTTAAATTGGCAAATTGTTCTGTTAATGAATTGACGCAAGGCTTGATTCAGGTTTCCAGTTATCCATATGGATATAGTGCATTAATGAATGACTACTGTGTTCTTGTTCCTCAAAATCGCAGTCGTTAACAAACCAAAAAAGATTGCAGAAAAGGTTAATATTGCCAAAAAGTTGAGTATTGTTATTGTAATCAATAGTAGTATCATTGTAAATGCTAAGAACATCAGAAGCTCGTTTTGGATGTGGATCGGAAGATTAGTTTGGATGCAAGTGCATTTCTTTACTTGCACTGACAAAAATATAACTTTTGAGTGACAAAACAAAGAACTAGCAACACCCGAAAATATAGAAATCACCATTACCATCACCATCAACCATGGACCTTGACCGTGACCGTGATAAGCAACAAAGCAAAGTCCAGACAGACTGAAATACAGGGGTGCAAACACAGACTAATGAAGTATGCCGGAACATAATGAACGGGCAATCAATGTATCAATCAAGAAGACACCAAGACTCGCATTACAAGACACAGACAACAAAAAAAGCATTGAGCACATGGTAGCAGAAAGGTATCCCTGGGTGGCCCGGCAGGGCAACACACACCTGGCAAGCCTGACCTAGTTCTGACAATGAAGCACCTAAAAAAAATGCCAATTCAAGCAGAGGATCAACCAACTGATTTACAAGGTGCTACCATTGTCTTTCGCGGCAGACCAATGCCAAGGAGCACAACACATTGACAATTTTTTCTTAGCATATCCAAGCTCAAAAAGTAGGGGTCGCTATGATACAACGTCCCTGGAGCAAGGATCTTGCTCAAGGACCGAGCAGTGGCAGACTGGCAATGATGGGGCTTGAACCCAGGCCTTACTGGTTATCCAAAGAGTCTAAAATTTTCATCTTGAATCTTTGCATGATAAAAAATGGACATGCTACTTGCAATATTCTCACTCGTCATAATAAAATTGTACCAGGTTCGATATTTAGCTTTTTTTTAATGCGCATACCCATGTCCATACCTTAAACATACTGTTAGTCTCTTTTTAAGGATCACTTGGTTTAGAGAAATCACTTGTTTTATTGCTAACAAAGTATTAAACTGAGTCGCTGACATTCTGATATTAGTTTGGAATTATCAGTTGAATATTTATTAGGATAACAAAGCAAATTGATCAGCCTGATCAGAAAATTGAAAATTGTGTTTACTGTCATCTTGAACCAGAATGTTCATCCTTTTCTTACATACATTTCTTAAATTCCATGCATTTTCAACTGCATTTATTAAATTTAAGTAGACACTTGCTTTGTGACATTTTTGTTTGTCCTTCGGCTGCTCCCGTTTGTGACATAATACATTATAATGCCAAACGGATAGTCACATGGTCAGCAACAATACTGTGACCAATAACTATATCATCTTATTAATGATTCACTGCCATTAATGTACCTCAAGTGAGCCAAGAAAACCATCCTGTTACACCGTCCTGGACTGCATATTGGGCCTTTGAGCAAGTCTCTTAAATATTTCTGCTAAAAGGGGGCTGTATCATAGCTCACCCTGTACTTTGACCCCAACTTACTAAGATGGGATATGCAAACAAATAAATGTCACTGTACTGTAGAATAAATGTGACTAAGACAGTGTTCTGAACCCTGATATACATTGGTTTAGCTTCGTTACTGGTTGCAAGTTCCCCTGATTGTAATAATAATGAACAATAAATCAATTTATTAACAAGTGTTTTCCTAGTTTTAGTCTAGGAAAGACAGGAGCTGTTCCTCCTCTTTGGTTTTTGTCGGAAACGGTATCCTGTAAAAAAAAGCATTTGTGTGTAAAGCAAACAGGTAAAAGAATTCCGGTTTAGTTATTTACTGTGGTATTTTTTGCTTGCTGTATGTGTGGGCTGAAAGAATGTTTTAAGCTATTTGGACAAAATATAAGGTTAAGAACAGTGAGATTCCCAAGATCATTTTTTAAAGGACAAAAGGTGACACCATTGCTTCTTCCAATATGCTTTTAAATGAGCTTGGACTTAAAATATTGTTAGAAAATGTGAACCTGAACCTTTTATAGTATAGAAAATCACTGTGTGAAGAAATGTCAGTCAGTCCATTTTGCAGTCACCCTAGACGAAGACTTTGCTGACCAAACTGTGTTTTAGCTCTGGGGATTAGATATCACTATATTCCCTTAGTGAGCAGTCATTCGTCCGCTGTTTTATCCTTGAGATCCCGTTGACGAACTGTTTTCTCTCTCTCTCTCTCTCTCTCTCTCTCTCTCTCTCTCTCTCTCTCTCTCTCTCTGTAGATTTTCTCATGGGACAGACCATAAGAACATTAAAGGCATGGCAGTGTTTAGAAAGAGGCCTCCCCCAGGTAATTGTGAAACAAAATTGTGCTTCTTTTAATGAAATTTTTACATTTTTCTATGGTAGTGTATAATTTTATTACAAGCACCAAAGCAACAACGGTTTCACCAATAGTTGAACAACAGTTCTATGAAATCTTAGATGTGATAGTAAGTTCAATTCAAATATCAACTGAATAGATTTATGTATGTATAGTATAGTATAGAAACAACAGGCGGTACGGTGGCATAGTGGATGGCACAGTTGCCTCACAACAAGAAAGTCCTGGGTTCGACTACCGGGCCGAGAATGTTTCTGTGCGATGTTTGTATGTTCTCTTTGCGCTTGCCTTGGGTTTCTCCAGGTACTCTGGTTTCCTCCCACGGCCCAAAAACATGCAGATTAGGTCGATTGGTGATTCTAAATTTTCCATAGAAGTGAATGTGTGTGAGTGGTTGTTTGTCCACCTGTCCAGGGTGTACCCCCTCCCCTCGCCTCTTGCCCCATGTGAGCTGGAATAAGCACCAGCAGACCAGTGTGACCCCGAATTAGGGAATAAGCGAGTAAGAAGATGAATGAATGAATTCAGGAACAAGTTAATCGATTATGTGATGTAGTGTGTGTTGCTGCTGGGCCCAGTAAAATTGTTGTAGAGCGAGAGGCAGGGGTATACTGTGGACAGGTCACCTGTCCATCGCATGGCACACATAGACAAACAACCACTCACACACACTCACATATGGGCAATTTAGAATCACCAATCCATCTAATGTACATGTTTTTCGACTGTGGGAAGAAACTGGAGTACCCAGAGAAACCCATGCAAGCGTGGGGAGAACATGGATGTAACTATAAGCACTGTTTGTATGTCGCTCTGGACAAGAGCGTCTGCTAAATGCTTAACTGTAACTGTAACATGCAAACAGCACAGAAAGATCCCCGGCCCAGGAATCGAACCCGGGTACAATATAGAACATAGCATTTTCTAAATTGTCTGGGTGTGTGGGGGGATCTGTGGGTGTGGGTCTGATTCTGATTAGGAATAAGCGGGTATAGACATTGAATAGATGGATAAAGCGACTTATTAATAAAAATATTACGTTAAAGGTGACGTAAAACTCGTTTTGAAAAAATTTCTATTTTATAACCGGCGACGGTTTTGTTTTCATGCTTTTTAAAAAAGAAACAAAAAAGATTAAAACTTGAGTAAAGACAAACGACAAAATGATAAAAGCATGAAATCATAATACAATTAATCCAGGGGTCCATTTGTGGTTTATGTCGACTATAAAAATCAGCTTGTCTTTGATGAAAGCATTGACAGCACATAGATTTATGTATGTCTTTTTGTAAATCTATAGAAATGTTAATCTCACTTCTGCCACTAAGCGATTGGGCTGAAAGGCCTTTGGACAGGAACCCAGCAGTGGTAACATGATGGTGCTAGGAATCAAATCTACAATCTTCAGATTAGCAATCCAACACCTTATCTACCACCTCGATAAAGTTAATTAGTATGATGAAAATCCTTATAAATCCGTATTAATTACTTTTCGATGAATCATTCATCTAGCTTTGGGCTGAGATGTAAAGACTGACCATTTTACTTTCACACATGTATGAGCATAAACATGTCAGTTTAGGTTTCTCCTTTACCCCAGACTGGTTTCCTGTTTATACCTCGAAACAAGCACCAACAAAAAGTACAGCAGTCTTAAGTGTGCGTGCGTGTGTGCGTGCGTGTGTGTGTGCGTGTGTGTGCGTGTGTGTGTGCGTGTGCGTGTGCGTGTGTGTGTGTGTGTGTGTGTGTGTGTGTGTTTGCCTAATCTGTGTGACATCAGTATTGTGGGTCTGACTCTTAAAGCCTGCATTGCCTCTGAAGCATGAAAAGCTTTTATATTGTTAGAGTGCTGGTTGTCCAGGCAACTTCATCAGCTAATTCTTATTGGTTAAACCCACAGCGAATCAGAATGCGTACAAATGATGTCATATAAAAACAGCATGGTGCATTAAAACTGTCTGAGGATGCCGTTCTATGATGCCGTTCTGTGATTCAGGAGAGAGAGAGAGAGAGAGAGAGAGAGAGACAAGCGCAATCTGAGCCGCCAGTTGACTTCCAACCAGGTTTTTTTCCCTACAAATCAATAAGTGCTGTGTAAAGGGAGAATAGACCTTTTTTTTCTTTTTTCTTTCTTTCTTTATTTTTTTTACAAAAAAGGATGCATGCATGTGTAAATGATACTTACGCTAATTTGGAAAATTCAGACTTGATGTGAAACTTAACTTGTTTAGGACCAAGTTAACTTAGACCATGTATTCAAGCTGAGACGACCTTCGCTTATGCGGCAAAACAACTGGCAGTAAAGACCTTGAATCTGTCAGTCACACAGTGCTGCAGTTTACCGATGGTCATCCTCTGCTAGTGTTTTAAAACAGTGGTTTAAAAAAATGATGTAACAAAACCTGAAGGAACACTGACAGCTCAACATGACCATTCCTAAAGACTTTCCATGGAAACTGTTTGCTGTAATACCTCTACTCAAATGGACAACAGCAAACATAAGACATACAGGTAAATTGACTTCAGGATTTTTTTTGGAGTTGTTACATTATGTAAGATGGAAACTGAACCTTTTTTTACACACAAAAATCTTTCTTTTCCTCCCTTGCCTGGTCTCACTTTTTTGTTAATCTTATTTGAGTCTGTAGATAATGACACTCTTTTGGGTGACCTGCTTATTTAAGCGTTACATCATCTGTTTATTTTAGTCATCAAAGTAAGATAGTGACTAAGTTTTCCGTCTCAGGCAGGATGAATCATAGATATTGCCGATTCGTACAGATTAGTAAAAGTGATGACACCATTTTTTAGTTTGTTAATAGGATAAGCAAATTCCTTTAAAAAATCTCCTACATGCGTTCCAGCAGGTGATACAATACAGCTATGCATATATTAACTGTCGGTCTAATTGTAATCGTCCTATTAAAAAGGTTTGAAGTATCTGACCCCTGTGATTGTGACATATGAGCTAGCGGTGGCATTTATGTATTAGAAATTGTCTGTTGATGGGATTTTCTTCCTTGTTTTTTCAACTAGTAAACCACAGACTGTTTTATGACTTATGTACTACTTTCCTTTTAAGAAAATTGTTTGTTCTGGTGCTAGTCAGACCGCTGCATTACTATACCTATAGTAATATATTTTTTACTATATAAAAGAATAAAGCCCCAAAGCCTGAGCAACATTGTTGATGCAATTTAGCTCCTATGATTGGTCCTGCTAGCTAATACCATGTAATGAGAACGCAGAGGAAAAGGATACAAATTCTTTAAGTGGACAAATTCTGAAAGAGATGAATCAGGACAATCACACATTGGTGCATACTCTAGTCAAGACAAAAGAATGCTGAAAGTAACACTTGAAAACATGAAATCCTATTATATGATCCATTTTTACAATTTGATGATTTATGGTCGACTATAAAAATCAATTTGTCTTTGATTAAAGCACTGATAGCGCATAGATTTATGTAAGTCTCTTTGTAAATCTATAGAAATGTAAATCTTAGTTCTGCCATTGAGAAATTGGGTTGAAGGACCTTGCACAGGAAGCCAGCAGTGATAACTTGTTGGTGCTGGGAATCAAACCTACAATCTTCAGTTCAACACCTTATCTACCACCTCCATAATTAGTATAAATAAAATCCTTATTGAATGCCAATAAAGGTGTATTACTAGTATTACACTTATGATATTTTGAGTGTATGTACTGTATTTATCTGAATATCAGGGTTCGGATCTTAGTACTGCCAACTTGCCACAACCTTCAAGACCCTTAACCCTTGATGTGATGTCATTCAATTCATGAAAACCTGCAATTTCCAAGAACGGTTTTGAATAGTTTGGATCAAAGAATATTCATGTGTTAGACCTAAATCCCAATTTTGGGGCAAGACTTTGCTGTTCTCAGACTGGTTGAGCTGGAACTATTGTGCTATGAAGAAAATTTCCATTTGTAGATGTGCAAGAGACACACACATTTACATTTACGGCATTTGGCAGACACTCTTATCCAGAACGACGTACATTTTATCTATTTTGTACAACTAAGCTATTGGGGGTTTACTCGAGCTCACAGTCTTTGCTTGGTGGAGTTGGGATTCGAACCCCGGTCTTTCTGGCATCAGTTCACTTATTTTGGAATTGTTAGAGGATTTAGTGCAAAATGTGTCGTATTTAAAGTGGATAAACGAAACCCTGTCCATAACAACATTGTATTGTGTGCATGCAGACAGTGTTGCTGAAATCTTTGAGGGTATTGTGAGTGTAAGAGAATACACAAAGCTTTTTTAACAGGAAACCACAGAGGGTTTGTGTAACTTTGCGTGAGCAAGGCCAGTTGAGGTGTGAGGAAAGCGGAGGCTGCTAAAGGTTATACATGCATGTGTTTAGCATTTTTTTGACGCACTTATCTGGTGCATAAATTTTTTTGCTCTCTTGGTCAGTTGTTTGTCTTTACATTTGAATAAAAAAATATATTTGTGATGATAGACTTTCAGCCTAAGATAAGTCTGAAGTCTGTTGTTACTGGTGCTACCAAACTATAAACTTATAATATTCTGAGTAGGAACAAAATATACATGATCTGAAACTCACAGTAATAGAAGTGAGATCCGCAGGTTTTGTGTAGTTTCCAGATTCTTTTCTCTCCATAACAATCACCTAACATGCTATAATGCTATACTTTAAAAACCACACTGAGCCATTTCCCGTTCTACAGGTGCATCTGGCATTTCTGACTCACTACATGTAAAACTGACCGCAGGGTACAGTTTCTGTTTCAGTATAATCTGTATCTTTACTGTTAAACTGTAAAATCCAGAGGGCCATCAGTTGTAGTTTTGAGAATTAGAAAGGATTTGTAACCAAACCAAATTTATCTATTAATAAATTCATTGGCATGGGACAGGAAATGTCCTCAGGGAGTAGGTGGGACTGAGAGTCACACTTTATACCCAAATATGCCATTTATATAAATAAAGTGTGTATAAACATTTTAAACTCAGTTCTTTACATCTCTTTATGTCGCCTAAACTTAGCTTCAATGGTGCTGGTTAAATCAATAATGTGACCCACACTTGTAGTTGATGGAGGTCATTCATAATATTTGGTATGTCAATGGCAATTATATAATAATAAAGTTAGAGAAAAAGAAAACTTAACAATGCACTTGTCGCTGTGAAACTCAATCAAAATGAAGTCAGACAAGATTTTTTTTTTTTATGGAGTCACAATGATTTTTTGTTGGCTTATTTTTTTTATGTTGAAGTTGGACAGGAGAGGTTTGAAATTTGACTTCGATGTTTACCAGTGTATGAACCTGCATAAATTATGAATTAATATTTTTGAATTACCTGGCAAACACAGTCTACCTAGAGGTTATCAAAGTGAAAACGTTTTCTAAAGCACAAATATATTTAGATTCCTTTCTATAACTATTATACTCATGTTCAACACACACACACACACACACACACACAGTTAAAAGAGGGTCCAAACATTGTAAATTTCAGACCATTATATCTTTCGCGTTCATTTTTGTAATTGCAAAATAGCAGAATTTGTGTGACACAAAAGATGTATGTTTGTGTGACTGGGTGATGTTTCCAGAATACTTTGAGAAATAAACATATTTTAGTACATGCTGACAGTAACAAAACTAAGTGCTACTGTAATATCCTCTAATTCAGCAAGATCAGATAAACTTTGACAAAAACAAGAAAAAACAAAGCAATCAATGGTGTTATAAAGCTGTAGTTTTTGCATTTCAGTGACCTGTGTATCATTTGCTTTAATGTAGATAAGAAATGCTGCTTTTTGTATCAGGATTGTTTTTATCTTCATAGGGGAAATATGTTCTCACAGCCATTTGACATTCCACATGTAAATGATTATTTCATACTAATAATTCTAATTAAAATCAACTGTCTAACTCACCATCAGTTTCTTCAGGAAGAAATTAGAAAGTCCAGAAAACATCAACATTCTGCTATGGGTTATGCATTAAAACAGTTATTTGTTGAAGATTCATATATTAAGTTTTAATAATAATTCACTTGGGGGACAAAAATTTACAGAAAATTAAATTCAAAGTTGTTCATCGATTTTTACAATTTAGTTTTAAAAATTGCGCATACATATGATGATGATCTAACTGGCAACGTTGGCATTTTTACTCATGCGCTGTTTCAAATGCTCAAATATCAACTGAAGTCAAACATCTTCTCCTTTCCTCTCCTCCCGTTAGGGATCGCCAGAGCGGCTCACTCATCTCCACAATACCCTGTCCTCTACATCTACCTCTTTTACCTCTGTCTTCCCTCATCGCATCCATATACCTCCTTCTTGGCTTTCGTCTTTTCCTCTTGCCCGGCACCTCCATCCTCAGCATTCTTCTACCAATATACTTCATGTCCCTCCTCTGCACATGTCCAAACCTATCCTCCCTCACCTTGTCTCCAAAACATCCTACGTGCACCGTCCATCTAATAACCCCATTTCTCTGCCACCTCCATCTCCTATTCCTGTCTTTTTGACAACTACAACTCATGTCAAACATCTAATAGTCTTTCAAAAACAGCTGTAAAAGATATCAGTATCTATGTATCCATCTATCTAGTTGTAGACTGTATACTTTCAGTCTTTCTACACCTATAATTATGGCTAGAACATGTAATACAAGTGTAGAACAAATATAGGGGCAGACCAGAATTTTTTTTAGTACTGCCAATATAATTCATTATTGTTAGTTTTTGATTATTTGCACACTATAAATCAAACACACCCAGTAATCATTTTTACATCAGATCAGTGTTTTAAACTTTTAGACAATTTTAACAAAAGTAAATCCACAGTAGTGCAATGTTGTTAAATTACAGTTCATAATGTAAATGTAATTGTGGCGTTTTGAAAAGTAGGTAAATAAACCAATATATAGGTTAATATACTGTGTATATTCAGGGTCACATGGGTCTGCTGGAGCATATCCCAGCCCACATAGGGCAAGAGGCAGAGGAACACCCTGGACAGGTCACCTGTCCATTGCAGGGCCACACATAGAGGAACAACCACTCACACACACATTCACTTCTATGGTCAATTTCAAATCACTAGTCACCCTGTTATACATAGTTTTTGACTTGGAGGAAATATACAGTAGATATATATGGCTCTGAATTTTTTCTCTATGTTTTCTCTTCTAGAAGAGGAGAGGAAGGTCCGGGCCAATGACAGAGAGTACAATGAAAAGTTTGAGTATGCGGTAAGCAAAATCACATCAAACGCATATGCTTTGTACCTTCATTCATCAGCATAACTATCCAAATAATTGTGTTCTGTCTAGTTTCATACTTTTTTTTTGAATAACATAACCTGCTATTTCTTCTTCTCATATTGTGCCCAGACTAATTGCATCATGACCTCAAAGTACAACTTTATTACCTTCTTGCCTGTCAACCTCTTTGAGCAGTTCCAGGAAGTTGCCAACACATACTTCCTGTTTCTTCTCATTCTCCAGGTACAATCAGCTTAATTAATCATGTAACTTAAGGTATGTTGTGACCTTATTAGGAGAGTCATCTGTCTTTGCAATAGTTTATAGTTTTATTTTTTTCTAAGTTGACTAGACAGATAAATTCAATATGTCATGCTGGAAAACACTGCCAATCCTCATGACGCTTTTCTCTTTCTTCCTCTTTCAGTTGATTCCACAAATCTCCTCTTTGTCCTGGTTCACTACCATAGTGCCTTTAGTACTGGTGCTGAGCATCACTGCAGTTAAAGATGCCACGGATGATTATGTGAGTCTTTGTCTTTTATTTTTTTAACTCTTAACACACGTCTAATATAAATTGAATATTTCTGCGATGACACAAAGATAACTTATGTCAGAACTTGATCTAAAATTACATTGCATATACATTATATAATAATTAATAAAAATAAATAAAAAAACATTCATCTGATAAGTAAGTGTTACATACTTATTTACATTCATTCATCCGTTCATCTTCTTTACCCGCTTATTCCCTAATTCGGGGTCACGGGGTCTGCTGGTGCCTATCCCAATGCACATCGGACGAGAGGCAGGGGTTACACCCTGGACGGGCTGCCAATCCATCGAAGGGCAACACATAGACAAACAACCATATACACACATTCACTCCTATGGACAATTTAGAATAACCAATCGACCTAATCTGCATGTTTTTAGACTGTGGGAGGAAACCAGAGTACCAGGAGGAAACTCACACAAGTGCAGGGTGCATGCAAACATGCAAACTCCGCACAGAAAGATCCCTGTGAAGCAAACCCGGGACCTTCTTGTTGTGAGGCAACCGTGCTAACCACTACGCCACCGTACCGCAGATCCAGAATCCATTCTGGTTAAATTTTAAGCAGAACTGGATTTTCGATGCCCTTTGTTTATTATTGGATTTTTCAGGATGAACTGAAGCTCTGAATGCAACATCAGATTATTATAAGATCATTTTAGTAATGGCGTAAAGATAAACTGTAAATTGGCTCAAGCAACTGCAACAGTGTATAAAACCCTGCATCGTTGCATTATACAGGCCTGCACTGTTGCTAAATTCTTTGAAATTTACAATCGATTTTGAACAATGAGAAATCATTAGAGGAACAATCACTATGAATTAAATAAATTCAATTGTTATGTTACTGTTTTAGTTTTCCTTATCTGTCACTGATGTGACAAGTCGTGGGGTTGAGTTTAAATGCACTTTATTAAAGAGATAACAAAAGAAAAGACAAACCACTTAAAGAATATGAAATAAACAAAAACAAAACTATCTAAAGAGACATAACAGGAGCACGACTACAACATTGTATCATAACTTGACATTAACATCAACCACGATAACCAAAAAAGCAAGATGAAGATGAAGTAAAACACTGGGGTAATATTACAAAACTTGACCAAATCAATAATAAATCAATAATTATTTTAACAAAAACACCTGCACCCAATAAGGAACACATGACCAAAATAAATTGAAAACCAATAGAAAAATTATGCATAGACACATGACAAGACCAGAACCAGAAACCACAAAAGATATGAACATAACATTACTATTCATTCATTCATTCATTCATTCATTCATTCATCTTCTTACCCGCTTATTCTCGAATCCGGGGTCACGGGGGTCTGCTGCGCCTATCCCAGCACACATAGGGCGAGAGGCAGGGGTACACCCTGCACGGGTCGCCAGTCCAACTCAGGGCAACACATAGACAAACAACCATTCACACGCACATTCTATCCTATGGACAATTTACAATCACCAATCCACCTAATGTGCACGTTTTTGGACTGGGAGGAAACCGGAGCACCCGGAGGCGACTGTGCTATCCACTACGCCACTGCGCCGCCCTAACATTAATATAAGATGATAAATATACGTTTACATTTACAGCTTTGGGCGGATGCCCTTATCCAGACCGACAACTGAGCAATTAGGGGTTAAAGGTCTTGCTCAGAGGCCCACCCCACAGTGGTGGCTTGGTAGTGCTGACCCATAAACCTTCAACATTACAGATGATTAGTTTCATTTTGGGCCTAGTCATTACTCTCTACTGAATATACTGCTTAAAGATTTTTCAGTTGGGCTTTTCTAGATTCTCTCACTGTCATAGCGAAAATAAACTTACTTACACTTCGCTTTTTTAAAAGAAAATATAATATGCTTTTTTCTTTTTTTTTTTTTTTTTCTTTTTTTCGAAACATGTAAACTTCTGCCCTCTTGAGATTTAATTTTTATAAAATGTCGCTGCAAATAAAGTAATACATAAGAGCAAGTAACACAAAACTCATTAACCCTGACTGAGATGCAACACTTGTTTAATCTCTGCTATAGTTTCGTCACAAGAGCGATAAGCAGGTGAATAACCGCCAGTCTCAGGTTCTCATCAATGGCATGTGAGTCTTGTTTAACATTTAAATATCATTTTCCTGTCTTTAAATATACTTTATTAGACAGCAGTATCTATTCTTTTTGTTGGTGTTTTTATTCATCATTGCAGTCTTCAAAAGGAAAAGTGGATGAATGTGACAGTAGGGGACATCATCAAGCTAGAAAACAACCAGTTTGTTGCAGTAAGAAATCCTCCCTTACATTACCTAGGGACAAGTGAGGTAGGTTTGGATAGTAACATTAATTAAACGGTACTGTGGGCAGTATTTGGGGGTGTCTGTAAGCAGGGTGTTAATTGTATAAAAATCAAAGAGGAGAGGGGATGTTTCCAAAATGGATTAATGAACAGATGAACCGTTATATCTTTCATAAACATATAACTATATAATGTAGTTTGTAAACCGAAAAAATTAAGTTTTCAAAAATAGGGGTTGGGGGGGGGGGGGGGGGAAAAAAAAAAGGAACT
>JAOTRA010000035.1:14967227-14979823 GCA_026260255.1 Pseudolaguvia tuberculata | reverse complement strand
TAAGAAGGCTGGGTATTCTGCACTGCCATTTGGCCCATAGGCACAAACAACAGTGAGAAACCTATCTCCAACCTGAAAGCGCAGGGAAGCAACCCTCTCGTTCACTGGGGTGAACTCCAACACATGCCGGCTAAGCTGGGGAGCTAGGAGCACCAGCCCGCCGCTTCTCACCGTGGGCAACTCCAGAATAGTGGAAAGTCCAGCCTCTCTCAAGAAGTTGGTTTCCAGAGCCCAAACTGGGTGTGGAAGCAAGTCCAACTATATCCAGTTGGTTCCTTTCTACCTCCCGCACAAGCTCAGGCTCTTTCCTTCCCAGCGAGGTAACATTTCATGCCCCCTAGAGCCAAATTCCGTGTCTGGGGAACACCTTACGGTCCCTCCGGCAGGTGGTGAGTCCACTGGAGGTCGGCCCCACGTCACTCCTTCGTGCTGAGCCTGTCCGTGCCCCGTGGGATAAGACCCGGCCACCAGGCGCTCGCACACGAGCCCGAACCCCAGGCCTGGCTCCATGGTAAGCGCCCCGGTTGCGCCATACTGGGCGACGTCACTGACCTTGTTTTAAGATTACTCATAAGGGGTAAATTGGACTGCACTTTGTCTGGCCTGTTCCGTAGGACCTGTTTGTCTTGGGAGACCCTACTGGGGGCATGTAGGACCTGTTTGTCTTGGGAGACCCTACTGGGGGCATGTAGCCCCTGACAACATAGCTCCTACGATCCTTCAGGCACTCAAACCTCTCCACCACGATAAGGTGGCAGTCCATGGAGAGGTTAGTTCTACTATTATTGTCTATTTAACTTCACATGCACCAATTCACTGATTCGCTCAAACAAATAAAACAAATTACTAATTCCCCTTAAACTGATATCTGATAAGGAAGTGATGTAGAAAACTAGCAGGTTTATGTGGTACAAGGTGACCACAGGCAAAAATACCAGCGCAGAGCTCCGCCCTCCATGGGGTTAAACACAGCTGTCGCTCCATCACGCTTTGCGGACATCCTGCTCCGTGGGCTCGGGGTTTCTCTCTCTTTCTCTCTTGACTGCAAGATTAGTCCTGGTTCAGTGCGTATGCAGCGTAAAATCTGGCATCTCGAGCGATGTTTCTTCTGGGACGCTCTACACCACTGCTCAATGAGCCTTTATAATCTGGTGCGCCTTATGTACGAAAATCTATTCAAATCTACCTGTCCATTGATAAAGTACAATCCGGCGCACCTTATAGTGAAGAAAATATGGTAAATAAAATAAAACTGGTGGTCACATTCTGAACATGTGGATGTATAGGATGTTTCAGTTTAGTGTGCTCACTCATCTGTTTGTGCGTCTCACAGGTCTGTAGTACAGTGTGAGGTTCTTGTGAAAGAACTCTACAGTAACATAGGTCTGGAGTATCGGGAGAGCAGCTCAGAGGACGAGGGAATCAGTGGTGGAAAAGCTTCCGAGGTCATCGAAATCGATGACGACGAGGATGAGGATGACGACGAGGATGATGATGACGTTATTGCTGTGGGATGTGGTAGGTATCTTGGTTGATCGAGGGAACACATGGGTTTCAATAAATCAGTGGTAGAGAAGAAAGGTAAGTGGAACCAACCTAGTCAAGAGAAGGACAGAGTTGCCATAAATGAGGTACTGAACACTGTGTACTTTACTATATATAGTAGTGTATAAATTTAAGGTGGTTAATGGTAGTCTTAAATAGAATAGGAACTATTTCCAGAACTAGTTTTAAAGAGGCTGGTAGTCCCGACATTTAGTATGTTTTAACCATTGAATACACGTACTGTCGTATTGTCCGCCAACTATTTCCTTGTGATATAATTGGAATGCTTATATGAGACTCCTAGACTAACTAAAAGTCAAAATGGTGCTTTGTAGTGTGTGATTCTAGGGGTACTATGATTTGCCATTTTTATACTTGAACACGGTGCATACAATTGCAATTATAATAATGCATATAATATAATAATACATTATAATAAATGTGGCATAATAATGCAATTTGGGACACATTTGGGACTCATATTTGGTATTTTAGATGTTCGTATTTGAATGTGTTTTATAGAAAATGAAAATAATGTGGGCTTGGCAGT
The DNA here is from genome assembly GCA_026260255.1 of Pseudolaguvia tuberculata. NCBI lineage: Eukaryota > Metazoa > Chordata > Actinopteri > Siluriformes > Sisoridae > Pseudolaguvia > Pseudolaguvia tuberculata. The sequence continues at coordinate 14,977,728 of JAOTRA010000035.1, read as the reverse complement.
TACAGAAAAAAAAGAAGCAAAACAATGCAGGCTGTGGTGGCTAAAATGATTAAGCAAGACCCTTAATCCTACTGTCCTACTGGTACTGTATGATCCGGGGACTCTGCGCTCTGAAGATGGGATATGCACAAATTTCACTGTGCTGTAAAGTGTGAGACAAATATACCGGCTTTATTATTTCCAGTAAATATTTAGTCAGTGTATTTGTTTTTATTTATTTTTTGTTGTTCAGTCACTAACACTCATCACAATAAAATAAAGGATATGCAATTTGCATAAATACAGAACAAACAGTCTTTTTTTAATATTATTACATGAGCAGGATTTATGCCGTGTTGTCTGCATGTCATTGAGGAATATGAGACTAGAAATGTAACTAAACTGGATGAGATTCTTTTTTAACAAATGCTGCATAAAATTCATTGAATCATGTTTAAGTTTTCTCATAAGAGCTAAGCTGGAATGATTAAACATTTGTTTGCTCTTGCTAATTCCCTTTAAGTGCCAATAATTTCCACATAAGGGCGGCACGGTGGCGTAGTGGTTAGCACACCGAAAGGACCTGTGTTCAATTCCCAGGCCGGGGATATTTCTGTGCAGAGTTTGCATGTTCCCCCCCCGCGCTTGTGTGAGTTTCTCAGTGTACTCCGGTTTCCTCCCACAGTCCAAAAACATGCAGATAAGGTGGATTGGTGATTTGTAAATTGTCCATAGGAGTGAATGTGTGTTTGAATGGTTGTTTGTCTATGTGTTGCCCTGAAATGGACTATCAACCCATCCAGGGTGTACCTCTTGCCCTATGTGCACTGGGATAGGCGCCAGCAGACCCCCGTGACTCCGAATTAGGGATTAAGTGGGAAAGAAGATGAATGAATGAATGAATTTCCACATACTGTATATTCTTTTAATTCCCATGGAAAGTTTCCAGCTTTAAACCTCTTCTGCTAAGTGATTTTATTTGTGATTTATTTTAATGCATTTTTTTTTTTGTAATGATGTGTAAAATTTCCCTTATACTCTATTCCCCCTACAGTGGTTCCAGCAAAGAATACAACGGCAAATGACTCGGTAAGCGAGCATATAAGAGTTCCGATTGGATGTGGTCAGCCTACCTAAATGATTCCTCCACCTGTGTTATTACATTTATACACTAAATATATTATAACATCTGATATCAACCCTTCAGATATTATCCTAAACTATATACTGTTAACACTACTGTAGCTTATGGAAGCATCAGCTGCACTCCAGCGGTCCGCACAGCAGGTGCAGAACCTCATGCATACCGTCGGCAAACAAACACCGTCTACGGCGATCACGCCTACTAAGGGACTGGCCCCTCCATCGCCATCACGGGGTGGCTCCATGCTGAACATTCCGGCAGTGTTCATGTCCTCAGGCCCTGCACATGCACCTACTCAACCCAATCCAACTCTGAAGCAGGATGTCATGAGGCTCAACATGAGCATTCTGGGTAAAAAACGAACTAAGACCTGGCACCGTGGTACGCTGATCGCTATTAATTCAGTGGGTATGTTATGATTGAGCTGTATGTTAAGCTCTTCCTATTAATTCAAAGTCATTAAATAATACGTTTTATGGATTTATTTTATTAGACTTAAGGTTTTATTTTAAATTAATGGTAATGGCGACTTTTGTTGATGGTAAGACAATTATTGTTACTTTTTTTTTTTGTATTAAAACAGATTTTCATTGCCAGTCCCGTGCAGGGCCACACATAGACAAACAACCACACGCACAAATGCACTCACTCACTCATATGGGTAATTTAGAATCATCAATCAACCCAATGTCCATGTTTTTGAACTGTGGGAGGAAACCCGAGTAGCCGGATAAAACCGACAAAACAAGCACATGGGGATTGTGCAAACTCCCACGATTCGACCCAGGACCTTTTTGCGATGGGGTGACCCTGCAAACCATTACACCACCCCGCCTGTCCCTATAATAATTATTCCATAATATAAATAAACCAAGCCAAGAGCCTTTTGCTACTAGCGCTTTATTTAACTCGTTTCTCCTCATAGTTCCTCCAAGTCCTGCTTTGAGGTTTTTAAATGTCAATGAGCACCACTGCATATACTTATCAGTTATTCTCCCTTTGAGGTCAATCAGACTCAAATCATAAAATATCTAATATTTTTCTTTTTCCTTTATTATTTAAAATCTTTCAAAACTGTGTTATTTCTTTTGCTGCAGGTTCTGGCTTTAAGTACAAGGTGAAATTTGAGAATAAAGGAAAAAGTCTGCTGTCTGGGAATCATGTGGCGTTCGACTATCACCCAACACTGGAAAGGTTGTATGTCGGGGCTCGTGTTGTTGCCAAATATAAAGATGGCAACCAGGTGTGGCTGTATGCTGGAATCGTTGCTGAAATGCCCAACAGCAAGAACCGCATGAGGTTAGGAAGATAAAATAATTCAAATTAAAGCTCAATTCAAATTCTTCATTAAAGGGTGGACTGCTAATAACAAATGGCGCTCATGTTTTTCAGGTTCTTAATCTTTTTTGATGATGGTTATGCTTCTTATGTAGCCCTGCCAGATCTCTACCCTGTTTGCAGGCCCTGTAAGTACTTCTGTGTCCTTTTTTCTATGCCCTGTCCTCCACAAGACCATTAAACGACAACCAAATTGAACTTTTTATGCAAGGTTTAACGCTAAAAATGTTCCATGGAAATTGCTAAAAAAAAAAAAAAAAAAAAAAAAAAAAAAAAAATCTAGAAAATGATTGCGTTTTATATATATATATAGGATTCAACTGGGAATTTGTACCTGTAAGATAGATCTGAAATGTAGTTGGAATAACTCTTTTGGCGCTTGATCTTGTTTAAACTAACCAGATTAAATTTATTTTCAGTTCATTAGACCAAAATGCTGTAATTAACATTGTAAAAAATGTTTTGCCACAAACTATTTTTTGGCATGTCAGTTATTAATTTGTTTTGTGGAAGTTGTGGCTACTTCTACTTGGACGTTAATACGGTAACAGCTGTTGGGGGAATAAACTGTAACATGCTTCACCTGGCTTGGTGAAACATCATGTCCAAAAAGTGTAGCAGGATTTAATGTTGTCCGCAAAGGATTTGAAATCCTGCCTTGTGCACAGCTACATCCATAATCACGCTCTTCTGCGGTTTCTTATACCTGGAAATCAAAATGGTAAAACATAAACGATGTAAACGTGGAATATTCTACCTGCTCACAAGATCTTTCAGCTTTTGCAAAATTCATTGTATTGTATGTCACTTCTCTATTGTCAGCTTTTGGACCAAACACAACGCTTCGATTTGTTTTTATCTACAGTTCATATACATTTTTCCAAATCTTTTAATAAATTTAACCTAATTCATATAAATTCATGTTATTTACAACCCTAGTGACACAATTTTACAAACTCAGGGCAACACATAGACAAACAACCATTCACACACACATTCACTCCTAAGGACAATTTTAGAATCGCCAATCCACCTAATCTGCTTTTTTTTGGACTGTGGGAGGAAACCGGAGGAAACCTGCGGAAACTCACACAAACTCACACATGCATACTCCGCACAGAAAGATCCCGGCCCGGTATTCGAACCAGGAACCTTCTTGTTGTGAGGCGACTGTGCTATCCACTACGCCACCGCGCCGCCCACACAACTTATACAAACAAACAAAAACAAATGAATAAATAAAATTTAAAAAAAATCAAACAAGCAAACCAACAATGCCCATTGTTTACAGTGCTATTGAAAAAAAAAAAAATAATAATAATAAAAGAAAACACTTTAACATATATATTTTTTCTAGCAGCAAATGGCTGCAAAGTCTGTTGTGCAAGTGTCCAACTGGATGACCTAAAATCGAAGACTGAGGGTCCAACTGTAGCTCAAATCCAAACATACAGCTCATACAACCAATAACTTTTGACCAATAAGCTCTAATTACAGGGCAGTTCCATAATAAATGGGTCTAATCTCCCACCTCCACCTTACATACATACACACACAAGAAGAGGCGTGATTATGTAATCTGTGCACAATTCTAAACTGCTTTGGCCCTATTGCAAACCGAGATCTTATTTGCCTGACTCCAGACCAGTTCCCATTTCTCCTCTGTAATGGTCAAATGAAGCTCCCTTCCCCCATTATCTCTTACGCTCCTGCGTTACCCGTTTTTGATCCAGAATCGTGCTTTTTTTTTTTTTTTAATTTGCAGTATGTAATATTAACGAGTATGTTTGTGGGAACACACAGTGCAGAAGACGTGGGAGGACATTGAGGATGAGTCGTGCAGAGATTTCATCGAGGAGTACATCACGGCGTACCCCAACAGACCCATGGTGCTGCTAAAGCCGGGGCAAATCATCAAAACCGAGTGGGAAGGGACGTGGTGGAGGAGCCGTGTAGAGGAAGTAGACGGCAGCCTCGTCAAAATGCTCTTCCTGGTCTGATGCTCTTCACTTCCTGTTTCTTAACTTGTTTTAATTTGTTTTACTTAATAATGTTTAAGCAAGGAAATCCAGTAAGTTATTAATCTGTGTATCTGGCTGTTATGCAGGATGATAAGCGCAGCGAATGGATCTATCGGGGCTCAACTCGTCTGGAGCCCATGTTCAACCTGAAAATGAGCACAGCCAATAATCAAGAGAAAAAGCAAGCTGGCCAACAGCGTGCACGACCCAACATGGGTAAAACACTTGTTTTATTCATGTTTGTGTGAAACACAGTGTAGAAATTTAGCAGTAATGAATCATTTCTGTTTAATAAAATAGAAGCATTAAACAAAAGTAGCAGGTAAAAAAGTATATCCAGAGTGAGTGATCGTTTTATGATGGGTAGATGCCCGACAAGTGGGAAATACATTACTTCTCTCACTTTTCGCTCCAATTGTCTATTCCTGTTTTAATAGATGGTATCTCTTAAGATAACAATTTCCTGGTTATGGTCTTTTTTTTTTTTTTTTTTTTTTTTTTTTTTTTTTACCCACCTACGATATGGAGCTTTATAAACTTAATGTCTTGTCAAGATCAGTGGTCCTTTTTTAATAGTTTGTTATATCTATGCATAACCTAACCTTTCCTTCTCTCTCTCTCTCTCTCTCTCTCTCTCTCTCTCTCTCTCTCTCTCTCTCCCTCGCATCCACCTGTGTAGGAGCGATGAGGGTTAAAGGTCCTGTGGTACAGTACACTAATGAAGACAATTTACTAATCAATCGAGCAGGACTCACCCAGACGACACCACCTCGCCCACAACTTACTCCACAGCTTGCTCCACAGTTTACATCCCGGATTTCTCCACAGCTTTCACCGCAGTTCACTCCTCAGCCCGCCCGTGCTGAGTAAGTTTTTCCCGGTATTCTGGGTGTAGTCACACGGCTTATAATGCATCACTTATTACGGCCAGTGTTTTGATTTACTTTATCTGACTTTGCTCGTTAGGACACAGATGGCTAAAAAGAGCACAGCCCCATATGTTCCTGCAGCTCGTCAGATCGTTACCACTGACCTCCAGCTCAAAACGGTCAACATCCTTCCCCAGAACGCCAGCTCCAGGTTTGCCAGCTCAAGTTCTGTTAGACTTTCTTATATACTTTTAAGTAAAGAAGACACAATTCATTTTTGGGTTATTTTTAAGATAATAATAATAATAAATTATGATTTGGTTAAACTTTGTGTAATCTATGTTTTTCTTTTAGGCTTTTCTTCCTGCAGACTGGACCAGTACAGAACCTGACACCTATCGCTCCGGCTCTGCAAACCTTGACGCCTGCCTTAACTACCATACCTGCCATATCTGCCATACCTACCATACCGACCATATCTACCATATCTCCCTATGTAGGGGAGCGGATTCCTCAGGAGCCATCCTATCAGGCTCCTAATGACCGCCTCTTCTACATGGCACACACCTGCACACCTGATTGTCTAAAGCGCATCCGACCAACGAGACCCAACCTCCACCGGGGCCGAAACCCACTCCTCACCCCCCTGCTGTACGAGTTTCGCCGGATGACCGCACGCCGTCGTCTGAACCGCAAGGTCATTGCATGAGGAAGCGTGCAAAGTTTTCTTCTCCAAGAATCAACTGGTTTTTTTTCCTCATTCTTCTTCCTTCTCTTCTTTTAGATGTCCTTCCATGTGATCTACAAGTCCCCGTGTGGTCTGAGCCTGAGAAACATGGGGGAAATTCAGCGCTACCTCTTCCAAACACACTGTGACTTCATCTTTCTGGAAATGTTCTGTCTAGACCCCTATGTCCTGGTAGACCGCCGATTCCAGCCACAAAGACCTTTCTACTTCATTCGGGACATCACAGCCGGCCGTGAGGACATTCCTCTGTCCTGCGTCAATGAGATTGACAACACCCCACCACCCAGTGTGGCTTACAGTAAAGAACGCATCCCTGAGGACGGCGTCTACATTAACACCAGTCTGGAGTTTTTGGTGGGCTGTGACTGCACCGATGGCTGTCAGGACAAGTTAGTGACCCTCTCCCTCTCACACACACATACACACAGGCTGAGATGGTGCATTCCACAATCGATCATACACTATAGTTGGGATGTAATAATTAATTGTATATTTTTCTGAATTTTTAAATCTAGCAAATTTCCGTAAAAAGAGAGAAGAGAAGGAAAAGAAGTGATATCTTGGTTCATTCATTTTTTTGTAAGCGCTTTATCTCAAGAATCTGGAGCTCATCTTATATTTATAATAAAGATGGTTTTAGTCTATTTCCACGCTCTTAATACTGTCAAGTTGTAAGTGTGGAGTCTTTCTTCTTCATCGGTTGCATCAGTGTTTCATCATCTTGGTGCATACAGATAGGAAAAGGACAAGATGCGCGCACACACTTTTTTTAAAAGCTTGTCATCTGCATATCTGGCTGAGACTAGAGAACTGATAAATCTTGATGCAACACAAAAGTCGTGTGAGCAGAAGCTTTTACTTTCATGTGGGCTGCCTGGTTAAACTCATATTGACAGGTTGTGGGTTCAGTTCTCACCATCATATTAATGGTTAGTTAACTGAATAAGTTTTTTATTGTTTTTAACTATTATAAAGACAGGCTGCTGAATTAAAGACACACAGGATACTGAATCTGGTTCTAAGGGTAAAAAAATATTTTTTGCAGGTCGAAGTGTTCCTGCCATCAGTTAACCCTGCAGGCCACGGGGTGTACTCCTGGTGGACAGATTAATCCTAATGCTGGCTACAATTCCAAGAGACTGGATGAGTGCTTACCTACTGGGTTGGTAGCTCTCTCTCTCTCTCTCTCTCTCTCTCTCTCTGTGTCTCTCGTGCACAATTCTACAATTGCATTGTTCCACAAATATTAAAAACGATCCATCAAACCAATCCAGATTTGCTGTGTCTCTTTTAGGATATACGAGTGTAATAAACAGTGCCGATGTAACCCTCAGATGTGCACTAACCGCCTGGTGCAGCATGGCCTCCAAGTGCGCCTGCAGCTGTTTAAAACCCAGAATAAAGGCTGGGGCATCCGCTGCCTGGATGATGTGGCCAAAGGCTCTTTTGTCTGCATCTATGCAGGTATTAAATGAGCTGCTCTTAATCGTTTTATTCTCCTTTCGGCTGCTTCTATTAGGGGTCGCCACAGCGGGTCGCTCTTCTCCACACTACCCTGTCATCTACATCTGCCTCTTTCACCCCAACTACCTGCATATCTTCCCTCACTACATCCATAAACCTCCTCTTTGGTCTTCCTCTTTTCCTCCTGCCCACCACCTCAATCCTCAGCATTCTTCTACCAATATACTTCAAACCATCTCAGCCTAGTCTCCCTCACCTAATTTCTAATCCTGTCCATCCTCGTCACTCCCAATGAAAATCATTGCTGGTCTCACTACAGTCCTATAAACTTTCCCTTTCACTCTTGCAGAAACTCGTCTATCACAAATCACTCCAGCCACTCTTTTCCATCCGCTCCACCCTGCCTGAACTCTTTTCTTCACTTCTCGAACACACTCTGAATCCCTGCCGTTATTCTTCCTTTTGTTGAGAAATCAGAAAAATAATAATAGTGGTTCAAAGGGAAGTTTTGAGTTGTGATATACCAATGCAAAATGGATTGAAATTTATGTAAACGTCTTTTTTTTTCATTCTTTTAATTATTATTCTTTTGTCTTTATTATTCTTTACTTATATTATATTGGTTCTATATTAAAGTTAATTCTAAACTTCAATTTAAACATCTTTCCAAATGTAATGAAGCTTTTAAGTGCAAATCCCAGTGCTGCCAGAAGCTTTGGGTCTAAGTTACCTTCTAACTCACTGCATGCAGTTCTTTTGCTTGAATGCATACGTGATCGATTGAGTTCCTTTAACTTAATCACTCCTTATCTCTCCCTCCCAGGGAAAATCCTCACAGACGACTTTGCAGACAAAGAAGGTTTGGAGATGGGAGATGAGTATTTTGCTAACCTGGACCATATCGAGAGCGTGGAGAACTTTAAGGAGGGTTATGAAAGTGAAGCACACTGCTCAGACAGCGAGGGCAGCGGCGTAGACATGACCCGGGTCAAAATGCCTTCCTCTCAGCAGAATAAAAACGGCCCCAAAAGAGAAGACCGTAACGTCGTCCAGAAAGGTCAGAACCATACATCATGAATCTAATAACTTTATAATAACCTGGGTAATAAAATAAAATTCACAGAACAAAAAGTCAAGAAGCTCCATCCAAAATCTCATTAGGAAGTGTAGTGCATTTCAAATAGAAGAATTCCTTACAATTATTGGTGCAAAATTCTTAGGATTATGACTATGGATGAAATTTAAGACCTACTACACACATGTCACATAAACCTTTAATTGTAATGTATAAGTAAAGTCTTCGAGGGAATCTTGGGATAGAAGTGTTTGCTGCAGGTAATTTCTCGTTTTTACCAGGTCAAGAATCTTCGGAGGGGGCCGACAGCTCTGACGACAAAGACGAGTCAAACGGTGATGAAAGCGATAGCTCTGACGACACTTTCGTGAAGGACACACATTTTTCCTCCAGCTCGGTGTGGAGGAGCTACACGACTCGACGGCAGGCCAAGGGCATGAAAGAAGGTGAGGGACAGATTGATTTTTTAAAATCGTCTCTAGGTAATTATAGACTCGTCATGCCTGACCGAGTACGTGATATGATTTCATAAAACAGGAAGTTAAGCTATTGGCATCCTAACACGAAAATCGTGGGTTCAATTTCCCAAGCCACCACTGCTGGGCCCCTGAGCAAGGCACTTACGTCTTGACTGCTTAGTTGGATAAACGAGAGAAAAGTCTAATGCCGCAAATATAAGGCACACTTTTTTAGCATGTGTCATTTGGGTGCTATTTTATTACTTTTGACTTCTTCATCACTACAGAACTTCCAGGAGAAATGGTTTGTATTTATACTGCTAACGGCTGAAATACTGTTGGCAGTATAAATACGAACATTTTCTCCTGGAAGTTCTGTAGTGATGAGGCTTTGTTATGGAGCTAAAGTCATACTGTGCTGTGAAGGGGGCTCATTATAATTAAAGTACTAGATGTGAGTGACCTTTATTATGGTAGACAAACTAAATACTGCTCATGTTAATCGTTCAGTTTGGCAGCCTAGGTTAATCAGTAAAGTTATAAAATATAATAGTATAAAAATACACCATCTGACACTAGTGGGCATCCTCTATGCAGTGCCCTTTATATTTCCATCTGATCACCTTACTTGAATGTGCCTGGACCCACTCACGTCTCAAATTGGATTTTTAAACCTCTCCGTTTATCTCCATTAACTCTTCACGAGGCTTAATGAAGTGGAATTGAAAGACTGATTGAGCTTTTGTCATGAAGAAATAAATTACATTATAACGATGTAATTCTTCTTCTCCTTCCGGCTGCTCCCGTTAGGGGTCGCCACAGCGGATCACTCTTCTCCACACTACCCTGTCCTCTACATCTGCCTCTTTCACCCCCCCTCTCCTTCTCCTTTGGCCAACAATAGCCCAATTTCCACCAGTACCCTGTCAGCTAACAGTACCTGTGGTGGTCATTGTTAACCCGGTCCTCGACCCATCCAGTATGGAATTCTGATTCGGGATCCACATATTTGATTTGGCGCAGTTTAAAGCTGGATGACCTTCCTAACGCAACCCTCATCCAAAAGAGACTATTGGATGCACTACTATACGTTTTATAATTGAATTTGAGAAATATTTATATACTTGGGAAAAAATGTAATATAAACTATATATTTTTAATCTGAGGTACTGAAATCTTTAGTATACCTTGTATAATATGTATACTAAAGATTGAAACATACTATTTACCTACAAAATTACTCATGGGGGCAGCGCGGTGGCGTAGTGAATAGCACGGACGCCTCATAAACAAGAACGTCCCAGGTTCAATTCCCGGGTTGGCTTGTGTGGGTTTCCTCCCACAGTCCAAAAACCTGCAGATGAGGTGGATTGGTGATTGTAAATTGTCCATAGGAGTGAATGTG